>JAJOZX010001845.1:655000-675000 GCA_023014485.1 Bathynomus jamesi | reverse complement strand
GAAATTTGAATGCGGTAGCGGTACTGCTGTACTTTCAGCGATCCTTTGCGGTACTGCGTTATGCGGTACCGGTTTGGTAGTGCGGTAGTAGTACCGCAGTACCGCAAAAAAACGCGCAAAAAAACGCAAGTGCCCAGCTCTGGGCCGCCGCCGCCGCCGCCCGTCACCGTCACTTCAACTTGTTTATCAAAGATAATATTGCGAACGTTATCGAAGTAAAGCACACAATTCCAGAACCGATTGATTCGAATATAGCAGAACTTAAATTGAACGATTTCAAACTTGTTGTTGCGTTTATATATAGGCCCCCTAATCAAACAACTAATACGAACGAAGCGTTATATCGTGAACTAAAGAGAATAATAGGTAGTGAGTAGGCTTTAGTTATGGGTGACTTTAATTGCGCCAACGTGAATTACGATACAATGCAGGGAGTCGCGGAAGGTAATCGTTTCGTTAATTTTCTCGAGGATAGCTTTCTTATTCAAAAGGTTGGGGAACCTACGACGTTGGACAGTATTTTAGATTTAGTAATAACATCGGATGATAGGCTAATTACTGATCTTCAAGTAATAGAACCGTTAAGCAGTAGCGATCACAATATGGTAGAGTTTGTCCTCTCAGTAAGTCACTCGAAACCAGCTAACTCGACTAAAAATCTCAACTTCCAGCACGCAGACTTTTGTAAATTTCGAAATAAATTGTCACACGTCAATTAGGAAAACGTAATGGGGCATTCCAAAGCAAAACTAATGTGGGAATCGTTTGAAATAGTATTTAGGACTATAAATGAGGAATCTGTACCGTAAAAAATTAAGCGTACAAAAGTAAATAAGAAGCCCTTGTGGTTTACTTCTAGAGTAGGAGACATTATAAAGAGTAGAGATAGGGTTTATAGGCTACATATGTGCGATAAAGACAATTTGTGGTTACGAAACAACTACATATCTCTAAGGCGTGAAGCGAAAAGTGTGATAAAAAAGTCCAAGCGCGAATTTGAAATCTCCATAGCTCGTGCCGGTAAAGAAAACCCCAAGCGATTCTTTCAATACGTCAACAATAGAAATCCAGTAAAAAGTATCTTGGGGCCGTTGAAAAATGTTAACGGAGATCTAGTTTCTGAAAACAAGGAAATGGCTACTTGCTAAACGAATTCTTTACGTCAGTTTTTACTCTAGAAGATGTAACGAATATCCCTACGGTCATAGACATAATACCTTTTGATAATGGTAATATTTTGGATAATATTGTGGCAGTGAGGGGAGGTAATGCGCTGTATTGATAAAATGAAAACGCGTAGAGCACTGGGGCCGGATTCCATATATCCCATACAACTAAAAGAATTAAAAGATAGCATTGTTGTGCCGCTAACAAAGATTTTTAATGCGTCTATTTCTGAGGGGTGCGTACTAGATAATTCTAAGTTAGCAAACGTAACACCTATCTTTAAGAAAGGCGATAAAGGTGCGGCGGGAAATTATAGGCCAATCAGTTTAACGTCTGTTGTAGGTAAGCTACTGGAATCAATAATTAGGGATCGTATAGTCGAACACTTAGAATTGCATAACTTAGAAATACGTAGCACGGTTTCTAGGCTAAACAAATCTTGCTTAACTAATCTTTTAGAATTTTTTCAAAGCGTGGTTGACGTTTACGACAGTCATCGGGCGGTTGATGTAGTGTATTTAGATTTTCAAAAAGCGTTTGACACCGTACCGCACAAAAGACTGAGAAAACTAAGGCTCATTGAATCAGGGGTGTGGTAATAAATTGGATGGAAGAGTGGTTGCGAGGTAGGAAACAGAGGGTGGTCGTTGATGGAGCGGAGTCGTGTTGGGCTAATGTAGCGAGTGGCGTTCCTCAGTGTTCTGTATTGGGCCCCTTGCTTTTTCTTTTATATATTAACGATTTAGATGTCGGCCTAGTCAGTACAGTTTCAAAGTTTGCGGATGACACGAAGCTGGGTGGAAGGGCGATTAATGACGAAGATAGAGGTAAAATCCAGAATGATCTGAATAAAATCGTTGATTGGTCAGTCACATGGCAAATGAGAGTTAACGTCGATAAGTGCAAAATTTTACATATAGGTTCGCGTAACGGTAATTTTGCGTATAGTATGTCAGGGAAGGAGTTGATAAGCGTAGAGCAGGAAAAAGATTTAGGAGTTATAGTCACTGGTGATTTAAAAGTAGCGAAACAAAGTACAGCAGCGGTCAATAAAGCGAACAAAGTGTTAGGTTTTATAGCTCGGAATTTTGAGTACAAATCGCGCGATATTATAGTTCCTCTTTATAAATCATTAGTTGGACCCCATTTTCAGTACGCGATCCAATTTAGGAATCCGCATATGCGCAAAGATATAGACAAAATCGAAAGAGTTCAAAGACGAGTAACTAAGATGATTCCGTCGCTTAGGTCAAAGTCGTACGAGGATACGCTTAGAGTTAAAATTGACTATACTCGAGACTAGGAGGCTAAGGGGTGATCTAATCCAGGTTTTCAAAATTATGAATGGGTTCGATAACGTAGACAGAGATGGCTTTTTCGAAATATCTCAATATAATAGGACTAGAAATAACGGGTGTAAGTTGACAAGTAGAAGATTCGAGAGAGCAGTCGCCAAAAACTTTTTTACGCATAGAATAGTAAATAGCTGGAATAGTTTGCCGGTAGAAGTAATTAGTAGCACGTCTATAAACATGTTTAAAAATCGATAAGACGCATATGTTGATAGATTGGGTATAGTTTAAGTAGTAAAATTAAGGGTTGGATAAGATATATTTTGATTCTCTTTTCATTAAAGATTAAATAACCAGACTACAGGTCATAGTATGAAATTATTTAAGCCAAGATATAGAACAAATTTAAGAAAACAGTTTTACAAGTGTTGTGGGATATAGGGAGGCATCATCTTGGGTTAGGGAACACACACTGTCCTTACACACCTCATTTAAAGAGATTCCTCTGCCGAGCGGTGCCACCCATAGTACTGTGAGGTATTGAAAAACTCATGATCTTCACTTGCCCCACAAACACCTTTAAATGGGAGACCCATAATGGGTGCACACACATTTCTACATTACTGTACACTGTACAGTCTTTACAGTCACACCTACACTTTTCCTCCTAAGTATATATATTGTAATGTATATGGTTGTAAATTGTGACTTGGTCCGCAATTGATATGGACCGTGACTTATTTTTGGTTGGCAAGGTACTGGTATTGATGGATACCGTAATGAAATTGACTGGATTCTTTGGATCTGATATATTTGCATGTCGGTTATAAATAGATATAAAGTGTAACATATTTGTGGATAGTAGTCTATTATGACTTGATCCTCTGAATCCAGAGATTCTATCTTTACTTTTAAATTGATAATTAATTAGTTTTAAATTGATAATTATTTAGTTTTGTAAAAATTGGTTGTTGCCAATGTACAGGCAGTTTTTACATAGTGTAGCCACCTCGATGGGCCGAAGTGGCCCCTAGTATGCCCAATATAAAAATTTCATATGTTCTTTGTGGTTCGGAACCCACGTAAAATTGTAGGTCCCCTCCGCCACCACGGAGGACATGCACAATACACAATTACGAACACAATTAGGTAGACCAGCCATCAGTGGATCCTAGGGTCTTTGTTGGTCTGAAACTTTATAACATTATAACATATACACACACACACAGACACACACACACGTATATGTATATATATATATATATAATATATTTCAACTGCAAAGAACACGCAGTATAATTAACGTAAAGAACGACGCTTGTATAGGAGAACATTCCGCGCAAGATGAGGAGGAAGAACGAACAAATGAAAAAAATGAGGTAAGCACCCGGGAATCGAACCCGGGATCTTCCGATTGCCGGTCAGATATGATAACCACTACACCATGGTCCTCACTCGATCAGAAGTCGTAATTCTCCTACATACGCGCAGATCCCGGGTTCGATTCTCGGGTGGTTACCTCATTTTTTCATTTGTTCGTTCTCCCTCCTCATCTTGTGCGGAGTGTTCTCCTATACAAGCGTCGTTCTTTACGTTAATTATACTGCGTGTTCTTTGCAGTTGAAATGTATATATAGGTGCGGCATGCGGGAGGTGCCCCCCTCGGGGCATTGGTTTCTGCGCGTATGTAGGAGAATTACGACTTCTGATCGAGTGAGGACCATGGTGTAGTGGTTATCATATCTGACCCGCAATCGGAAGATCCCTGGTTCGATTCCCGGGTGGTTACCTCATTTTTTCATTTGTTCGTTCTCCCTCCTCATCTTGCGCGGAATGTTCTCCTATACAAGCGTCGTTCTTTACGATATATGTATATATATATATATATATATATAACTTCAGCTGCAAAGAACACGCAGTATAATATAACGTAAAGAAACGACGCTTGTATAGGAGATATTCCGCGCAAGACGAGAGAGAGAGAACGGAACAAATGAAAAAATGAGGTAACCACCTGGGAATCGAACCCGGGATCTTCCGATTGCCGGTCAGACGCGATACCATTACACCATGGACCTCACTCTTCCAAATGCCGTAATTCTTCTACATACTCGCAGAAACCAATGCCCCAAGGGGGCACCTCCCGCATGCCGTAACATTATATACCTTCAACTGCAAAGAACACGCAGTATAAATAACGTAAAGAAACGACGCTTGTATAGGAGATATTCCGCGCAAGACGAGAGAGAGAGAACGGAACAAATGAAAAAATGAGGTAACCACCTGGGAATCGAACCCGGGATCTTCCGATTGCCGGTCAGACGCGATACCATTACACCATGGACCTCACTCTTCCAAATGCCGTAATTCTTCTACATACTCGCAGAAACCAATGCCCCAAGGGGGCACCTCCCGCATGCCGTAACATTATATACCTTCAACTGCAAAGAACACGCAGTATAAATAACGTAAAGAAACGACGCTTGTATAGGAGATATTCCGCGCAAGACGAGAGAGAGAGAACGGAACAAATGAAAAAATGAGGTAACCACCTGGGAATCGAACCCGGGATCTTCCGATTGCCGGTCAGACGCGATACCATTACACCATGGACCTCACTCTTCCAAATGCCGTAATTCTTCTACATACTCGCAGAAACCAATGCCCCAAGGGGGCACCTCCCGCATGCCGTAACATTATATGGTGTAATTATATGGTGTAATGGTATCGCGTCTGACCGGCAATCGGAAGATCCCGGGTTCGATTCCCAGGTGGTTACCTCATTTTTTCATTTGTTCCGTTCTCTCTCTCTCGTCTTGCGCGGAATATCTCCTATACAAGCGTCGTTTCTTTACGTTATTTATACTGCGTGTTCTTTGCAGTTGAAGGTATATAATGTTACGGCATGCGGGAGGTGCCCCCTTGGGGCATTGGTTTCTGCGAGTATGTAGAAGAATTACGGCATTTGGAAGAGTGAGGTCCATGGTGTAATGGTATCGCGTCTGACCGGCAATCGGAAGATCCCGGGTTCGATTCCCAGGTGGTTACCTCATTTTTTCATTTGTTCCGTTCTCTCTCTCTCGTCTTGCGCGGAATATCTCCTATACAAGCGTCGTTTCTTTACGATATATATATATATATATATATATATATTATATATATGTATATACATATACTGTATATATATATATATATATATATATATATATATATATATATATATATATATATATATATGTGTGTGTGTGTGTGTGTCACAACCATGCGATTTACCATTTCTATGGTTGAGCAGTATCCATGTTTGTGCCATTAGAAGTTCGTTGTAAACAGCGAATGTCCCTCCCTTAGCTGTGCCTCTCTAATTCGTCTCCTTTGATTTCTCCCAAATAATGACTTATACTGTACGTACAGAGTAAATCACTCTGACGTCATAAAGTAACTTAATTTCCTTCCATACCTTGAATACTGAATCACATGTTTAGTATGTGGATATCTTTCGTATTCAATGTATGGTAAATTTTTTAATAATAAAAACTTCACTCTCTGTAAGTCATTATTTATATGTTGTGTCCTGTCTGGTGTTATGCAATATAAATATTATTCAACTATACTCATTATTCAACCATACTCATTCATACATCCATGTTCTTTCTTGACCGCTATCCTTTATTAATTTTATT
The DNA here is from genome assembly GCA_023014485.1 of Bathynomus jamesi. Taxonomy (NCBI): domain Eukaryota; kingdom Metazoa; phylum Arthropoda; class Malacostraca; order Isopoda; family Cirolanidae; genus Bathynomus; species Bathynomus jamesi. The sequence continues at coordinate 668,861 of JAJOZX010001845.1, read as the reverse complement.
ACTTATTCATCTACCTATTGTCTACTTATGCTCTATCAACTTATCAGTCTATGTTTGTTCGTGTCTAGATTACGCACACAACTTATTGTGTGACGACTGTGTACACTACTTTGTGCAGTCGTACACGTCCCTTGACGATCATGATTACGTACATGTAAACACGTCCACGTGTATTCTTTATACTTTTTCTTTTAATTATTTCACCTCTCGCAAGGTACTCGTTAATGCTGACTGAGTGTTCGAATTCCGATGTCGTCGCCAAAACCCAGCATCTGAATTCGAAAATCTCCTCTCTTGCTTCTGCTACAAATTTATAACATTAAGATGTTATGTATATTATTATATTATACTATATTGTCTGTATTATGTTATCATTAATGTCCGTGTACTTCCAAATGAAAAGTACACCGTATTTTTCTCCGTTTTCATCATCGCTAGCTTTTAGGCTTTCAAATCATGATAACCAACCAACCATTCCTCTAATAATATTAGACATAATTTGGCGTAATTACTCTTAACTATAAATATATAACATTGTTGTTAATCCCCTTTAAATTGTGGAACAACGGAGAACTCTCCTCCATTATTTAAATTACATCACCTATTTCGATTACTTCAGTTTCAGATATGTCAATTAACAAATTGCTAAAATTGTAATTAACGGTAATTAATGTACTTAATAATTAATATGTTAGTAATGTGCTTAATGTACTCGGTACATGTCGGTCCCCCGACATTATGTCGCCACCCAAAAGTGTATACCTTACAAAAATTAGTATTTTTTTTGTTAATCTTTTTACCTTTCTAAATTTCGTTGTATGCTTAAATTATGCTTGACGTCAGCATTCTTCAGCTCTCCAGCTAAAGTGGGAGCTTAACCTTCAACTGCATTCCCCCAAAATTGAGGCTTATTTATTTCTTGTATTGTAAATTAATTCATTCCTGCCTGGCCACTTGTTACCAGAGGTTGCACCTCCCTCACTTTGATTTCCTGCCTGAGCCTTTGTTACCAGAGGTGGCTCCTCTCTCATTTTAAATTCCTGCCTTACCCCCTACTCGCGGAAGACGACCTTCCTCCCTGTAAATTCCTGCCGTAACCCTTACTCGAGGAGGACAAGCCTCCTCGCTTTCAATTCCTACCTTAACTCTTGTCAAACGAGTCAGTCGAACCTCTACCCCTGTAAATTCCTGCTTGAGCTGTTGTTGTAAGAGGTAAAACCTCTCCCCCTGTAAACTTCTGATTATCAGTGCCTCGTTCTGTATATACTTTGTGAATAAAAATTTATGAGTGAACTAAAACTCCAATTTTTGAAGTGAAGTGTTTCCATTCACCCCTTCAGGAAAAAACCTGGTAGAAACTGTTCATTGGTACTCGGATGCTCTCGGCTAAGGCCGAGCTTACCCAACAAGGACCACCTTCGTTGGATTGTCGAAAGTGCATTAACCCTAAAAAGTCGCCAGCGGGCAGAGGCTCGCACAACCTATGCGTGACACTGGAGGTCCCACCGAGACCGTTTTAGTTTCCCAACACCGAGACCGCTTTAGTTCCCCAACATCGAGACTGTTTCAGTCCCCCACCGAAAAAACCGTCGTCCATCAATGGATGTCCCTACTTTGAACAATTTTTGAAACACTTCATGGATTCACTCGTTCGACGTCGACCGCAACCTCTTCAACTTGGACTCCAACCCCACCATCTGCAACCTCAATTTAATTCAACTCATCGTTGACCTTCAATCAACTTTCGTTACTTGGAAATTCCTTTGAAATTCTCTCTCCAATCAACCCCAAATATTTACTACAAAAATTTCCTTCGAAGAACTTTTCTTCGATTTGTAATCTTCAATCAACTTTTGAATTATTGTTCGTATTTTTCAATCAACCGTGCGACCGTCTTCCCATCTACAATCTTCCTTCAACATTTATGTGCTCCGTCGTGGCAATCAGTCGCCTCACCAAACGATTGGAGGCATCAGCTGACTCTTCTCCGTCACCTCATCAAACGAGAGGAGGCATCAGCTGACTCTCCTCAGTCGCCTCACCAAAACGTTTTTCTCCGTTTATGTGATGAGTTTTAATTATTAATTACTACTTTTAAATCATTTCCTTAGTTATCATTTTCTTTAATTTTAGTAATTTTAATTCACTTTTATTTTTCCCTTTTTAGTGTGAAACAGTGAAGTGACTTTATAAACACTTAATCATTTTTTTTAATTAATTGATTTTAATTAACTGTTCGATAGTAATACGAAATACAGTACTAATCAGACGTTGTCATTGATTCAGTATTCACGTATTTATTTTTCCCAACAGATTATAAATCTGAATTTTTTAAATTCTTTTTATAAAATTATCTGCACATTGTGTATATTAAGAATATTAAATATTATTTTAGATTTTGTTGTGGGAAATAAATGCGATCGTCATAATCCTGATATATATACCCATAACTTACATTTTTATTTAGTTGAACCCGGTTAGGTTCCTTTTTTATTTTTTTTCAATTTAAATCTTTTTGTAATTTTAGTGAAAATTTATGTTATCGTTATTATACTGTAACCCTTTTTTCTAGTGTGATTTTGACCGAATTTCGACCCTTGCCAACGAGACTTCAGCGTTGGGAGATTCGAAAATTACTCGTCGATTGCTGCATCCGGAGTAAATGCAGAGTCGCCCATTTTGTTCTACGTTATCTCGTAACTATATGAAAAAATTTGTTTCATTGTTTATCTCGTTTTTTTCAATTTTATTCAAAATACTTGGACTTTGTTCCATTTATTTTTTTTTATTGCTTGTCTCTAACATGGTTATTTTTGTTTTACACACACACTTCCGTGACAACGACACGTGTTATGATTAACGATGTCCAAACCATTACCCCCCCTGACATGCACTAATGTTAACCTTATAACTCCCTCTTCCGTACTGAAACGTACAATTGATGTCCCTCATTTTCGCGGTCACGTTAATAATAGATTTGTAGAACCCTCCTTTAAGGATTGGTTCGGTAAAATTGATGATTCGTTTAGAGGTTGTCTGACTACAGATGCAGATAAAATCGGTTTTGCTTTTGACACTTGTGACCCAAATTTCGGTGACGCCGCGCGCGTCCGTACCTTTCTTATCGATTGGTCCAATGGACAAATATATCAATTGTTTTGGGTAGAATTTAAACGTTTTTGGTATGATATATATAAAGGTCTGCATAAACTCACAGAATATTGTGACAGGCAGGGATCCGTCAAATGGGACGTTGACGTTAAAGGTTTAAACAGCAGAACACGAACACACAAGTTCCGGATTTTCCTTCAGTCTCTTGCTCATGAGTCGTGTAACCATCCTTCAGCGTTGCGCGAAAACGCATCTCCCGATAATGTTGTTTCGGTAGAGAATCGGAGTGATTCCGCTGTCCCTTCTGGTCTGGGTAGAAAGGCGTTGAATGTACCTTATTCTGACCCAACTTTCTTCTCTGACTCAGTTGTCTCTGAACCGTTTGTTTCAGCTTGTTCTTCAAATGAATTTCCTTCGAGGCTAGAACTCACAGCCTCTCCTGATGATGATTTTTGTGATGCATCTTGTGAATGATGCTAATGTTGAAAACAGTAACGACAACAATGAAATTGTTGATTTATGTAATTATAAAGGTACTTCTGTTGAAAGTCTTTATGATGAAACTTCCGTTGAAAGTTTTTATGATGAAAGTTTTGTTGAAAGTAAGTGTAATACCTACATTAATAATTGTTGTAATGTAAATGGGATGTGACCAATTCTTTATTAGATGTGAATTCAGACTACTTGGATGATTGCTGTGTAACTGATGTGGAAAATCAGAATTTATTTCATTCTCACCCTGGTCAGGACAACCATGTTGGTCCCGATGGCCATGACTTGTACGATGATTTAGACACTGCCTCAAATTTTAGTAATTTTTGTCATTCGGACATTGACTCAACTGATTCAGTTAGTTCAGTTGATATAGTTCATTCAGTGACCTTTGGTCAAGCAGACCGTGTGTTTGATTTAGATGGATCAGATATCCATACATGTCGCAGAAAGGACGCGAATTCTGTTGCTGATGTTGTTTTTGATTCAGATGGATCAGATATCCATGTATGTCCTAAGGAAGACGTGAATCTTATTACTAACATTGTTTTAGATGGTCAGGATGACCATGTTTTTGGTAACTTTTCTCCACAGGACCCGAATTGTTTTGAGTTTATTTCGGCCAATGGCCAATCGGCCATGCCGTCTCGTTTAAATGGTCAAAAAGATGACCCTGTTTTTGATTATTTTGGTCATGATGACCGTCATCTTGCTTCAGATGATGCTTTTTCTGCTGTAGTAGCAGCTGGGGAGAATGCCCCACAAGGTCCTGTAGGCGAGTCAGTTTTTATGAGTTTTGATAATCATTGTGATGTTTATGATAACAGTAACAGTCTAGTAACTACTCGATCATGTCCCAACGACTTCTTGTTAAACTCCGTTAATTTGTGTTTCGAGCAGTGTGGCCAGCAATCTCTTCCAAAAGGGCAAAGTGCTCACGTAAAGACGTGTTGTCAATTGCAGACATCATGTCTCTCCAGTTGGTCACCCAATTCCCCTGATTGCAATATTCCAAATTTTGTCTTTTCTTCCAATACCCGAACCCCGCGCGAAACCATCGATGGCGCAAACGAAGCATGTCCACATGTTTCGGAAACGCTTTCTTGGGCCCATGTAATGGAGCTTGTTGACGAGTTCTTGGGCGAGGGCATTGAAGAACGCCCACAAATTTTCATGAAAACTTCTATTAACAACCAAGCAGTTTTGGCTCTTGTTGAAACTGGCTGTCAGGCGAATTACATTCAACAACACGTATACAAGAAGTTACTCAAGGTGGCTACGGAAAAATTCGATTTGCATTCTCGTTTGACCTGCATTGATGATGATTGGGAAGAATACAGTACCGGAGAAATCATCCTTCCTATTGAGTTTGATTCAGTCCCTTATCTGACCCCATTTGTGGTCGTATCTGAATTGAATTGGGATGGAGACTTACTCCTGGGGATGAATTTCCTTATTACGCACGATTTTTATTGGGCCGATAGAGAAGCAGGCCTAATTCGAGGAGAAAACCCACCTTTCGAGTATGTTTGTCCCCCTATTCTTCGGTCTTTTCAGCTGAGGGTGAAAGACTCGTTTCAGAGAGCCCGACGGACTCCCTGGAACCAGTTCAAAATAAAAAGGAACTGCTACCAGATGGGGAAGATTCTTCATCAATTGTCAATGTTCCGTTCTAGTTCCGCCGAACGAGGGACTAGAAAGCCAACATACTTTTGGTAATTTTGAGTATGAAGACTCGAATGTCTTCACAGTAGACCCCTGTGACTCCATCGAGAGCGAGTCACCCCCTTCAGTGACAGTTAGGCCGGAACTTGAAGTTCCCAGTGTTCTGGCTATTCCAAATAAATTTGAAAACTCATCTCCCTTAAGTTCCGATTTGGTCATTTCGCTCGAATCCCTATTTAAGGAAGATGACTTGATTCTGTTTTCAAAGGTAGAGGAATTTCCACCTAATTCCGAGGCTAAGCCCATAGGTACCGGGAGCGAACCCGAACCTACTCCTCCGTCGGAAGTTGTACGCGCGGAAGGGCAAGCGCGGAATATTCCTCACTACCATAATATGATCGTTCCATCGATCATTTTCATTTTTCTTCCGCGAATTCATGTTTTCGCCCTTCTTGCCTTCTACTTTGCAAATGTTACTCTTTGGCTCTTCCTGGGTCCTCTTCTGAAACCAGTTAAAGCCATTCTTCTTAATCCCGATACACCACCTCCTTTTGAGTGAGCAAGGCTCGTATGGTCAGTCCATTGCTTCCCGGCATGTTGCGAAACCCTTTGACCAAATGACCCACATGCCCGATCGCAAGACAACCTAACCATGCGGTTGATTTATCTGGCTCCGTATGTTCGTGAAATTCACCCGTATGACCGAACATACCCTCAATTTAGGTTAAGTTGTTTTTTCTGTTTTATTTTTTAAAAATTATTCTTAATTATACGGAACTTATAACCTATAATTATTCAGTTCAGTATGGTCTATAATTGAGTTCTAGTTCCAACTTTTTATTCTTGATTTTTATTTTATTCAATTATCTTGAGTAATTGTCATTAAATTGTAGTCTACCATTTGTTAAGGGTATCAACCAAAATTATAGCCAATTTTGAGACACTATACCAGGATGCCATTCTCTTTCCCCTTCTAATAATTCTGTTACACCATGTCAATATTGCGAATTACATAACTGTGCCCCTACCATGAATTCCACTAAAACCTGTTATTATCTATGCCCCATCGGTGCACGGACAGAATGCCGAAAGTCAAAATGCCGACAGTCAAAATGCCGACAGTCAAAATGCCGACAGTCAAATTTTCGAATAATATAAAAAAAATTCATCTTTACAAGATCGGCTTTATTAGTATTAGGCAACTCTGCGATATTAGTATTTGGCAACTCTACGGTAGATGACTCCACAATTGTGAAGTTTGCTTAGACTTTAGTTTAGACTGGAGCACTGTTAAATATATTATTCGACCCCTTCCGCTTATTAAAATGGAATTTATAACTGGTAACAAAGGCGGCAGAAAACTTTTGTTTGAAGGATACGCTTATGTTGTCGACAGAAAACGAGAAACCCGTGTTTATTGGAGATGTGAGATACGCTCTGAGTGCAAAGCTAGGATTGTGACTTGTGACGATGTTATTCAAAAGATTACTCATAACCATTCGCATCCGCCAAATCCGAGCCGTATTTGTGCTTTAAAAGCAGTTGAAAACGTAAAGCAACGCGCAGCGCACTCAGATGAAGTGACATCTTCGGTAATTAACAATTGTTTGAGCGATCTTCCTTTAAATGCATGTGGTGCATTGCCGCATAAAGACTCATTATCGCGCAGTGTACGGCGAATAAGAAGGCGTAATGATAATACAAATGATTTAACACTAACGACAAGAGGTGATAAATTTTTATTAGAAAATGAGGATGTTTATATTTATTCAACAATGAAAAATTTAGAAGTTTTAGCATCGAAAAAGAATTGGCTTAGTGATGGAACGTTTTCTTGTGCGCCTCTCGGAATGCAGCTTTATACTCTTCATGACGTTGTTTCTGAAACTAAAACGTTACCCTTAGTTTTCTCCATTATCAAGAATAAAGCCGAAAAGACTTACATTATTTTCAATTTCCTTAAAGAGAGAAATATTTGTCCAGATTCACTTCCAGTGGACTTTGAAATAGCTGCAATAAACAGCGTGAAAAAGTGTTTTCCCACGGTAACTCTATTCGGTTGCTATTTTCACTTTAGCCAGTGTTTATGGCGCAAAATTCAGCATTTGGGATTAACAAGTTGGTATTCCAATCAAGAAAATGCTTTCTTCATCAAGCAGCTGGGAGCTTTAGCGTTTGTTCCTGAACAAGCTGTGTGCATCGTATATAATGAACTTGTTGCCTCGCTAGACGAAGAAACAGATACAGTGCTAAGCGAGTTTTTGGAATATTTTGAAAAAACATGGCTCGGCGTTGTTACGCGCGGCGGTCGTCGAAGGCGCCCAGCCTTTGAAATCGAGTTATGGTCCGTTTGCAGCCGAATTGAATCGGATCTACCCAGAACAACCAATTCTCTGGAGGGATGGCACCAAGCTTTCAATAGCAGAGTTTCAATAACCCACCCGACCATGCCTAAACTCGTCAAGAAAATCCAGCTAGAGCAAGCTAGCAATGAAATAATTCTCGAACAAATATCTCTTGGGGCTAACGTGACGCGAATAAATAAAAAATATACCAGGGTTAATGACCGTATTAAAAGGGTACTCGCAACTTATAATTCGACCGACACCTTGTTGTTCTTAAGGTCAATGGCTCACAATTTATAGTTTCGTTTTAATAAATAAATTATTTTTGGAACCTTCCTCTTTTTAATATATTGCATTAGCTTTTAAAAAAATATATTTATTTTAATTTGTTTATTCAATAGCTACAAATTTTTGACAACCTGTCTAGCTTTAAAAAATTGCTTCAGATTTAAAACCTATTTCTCTCTAATAAATTACTTCCGTTTTAAAACGCATATTTTTTAAAATTATTTTTACCAAATAAAAATTTAGTTGGCTTGATGTTTTTTTACGCTCTTTACTTTCTCGGCATTTTGTCTTGTCGGCATTTTGACTGTCGGCATTCTGTCTGCACACGCTCTGAAACTCTTGAAATCATTGGCGTACTTATTGGAAAGGAAATTCACTACTCATATCTTATTTTTATCATATAAATCTTATTCTAAAATCATTGGCTATCACGATAAATTATATTTAATTGCAGTTAACTGTTTGATGTTTACTCTGGATTATTTGAATTTATTAAAACTTAATTGCTGCTTACAATATATAATCTTGCCTGTTGCTTTAAGTTAATTTTAACCAACCTCTAAGCTAATCCGTTCTTCAAAATTTCATGATTTACCACTGATCACTAAGGATGTAGTCTTCACGGGATGAACCAATTACTTTCATATTCTACACACTACTGTACATACCTACTCAGCTACACACACTTATTACCCATATTTATACATACGTATACGCGATTACGAATAACTTCAACTATAAATTCCTTTTCCCCATTTTTGGGCAAATCACCTACCACTTACACTCTGCACCTAATGCACATCAATACACACATGACCCAAGGTCTATACATCGTCTATTACGAAATTCTATCTTCCTTCTCCCTGGATATTCTTAATGGGTAACAACATCTAAGTATATAAAACGGTAACTAGATAAATTTTCATGTTTTCACTAAATTAATTTTACTTTTTTTTTTAATATTTTTACCAACTTATTCCGACTTGCAATAAGTTTACATTCTGCAACCGTGCTCCCACAGCTGAAGACTTCGTCCATCAATAAAATTTAATTCGATTTTTACCTACCATAGTGAATAAGATTAGTTTATTAACTGTACGATCATGAGAACTTCGGAAATTCTTATTTCTGTCAGTCTGACGGATTAAATTTCACTTTAAATGGTCATATGAATTTAAAAATTCCTGGACCTTAAAAATTGAATTTTCTTTTTAACCATTACTTACTATGTATGTATCTTTTTCCCTAAAAATATCTTAATCCAGGAAATCTTTCCGAATTTATCACGGTTCAGTAGGTAATCTTACTATAATGTTGGACAAACTAAAAATTTAACTTAAATTAGATTCAATCCTGTAATTGGAACTTTAACTGAAATAATTAGGTCGAAATGCCAGAAATAACTTAGATGGTTCATTAGTTTATAAGATTGTTTATGTAGTATGATTGCCACAATTAATCATACTTATAATTTTTTTTTTAAAGGTGACAACTTCGGACCTTATCATACTTGTTGATCTAGAGTTTCCACTACAATTCTAGTAATCAGACCTCAACCTTGTTAATTTATTTGTTGTAATTTCAAAATTTTCCTCTTGATTTCTTTTTTTTATTTTATTAATATAATTATCATTCTTCCCACTAAATTGCCTTGATTAATCCAACCCGAAATTGTCGCTGTTTCATTTTTTTTAATATATTGTAAATAAACTTCCATCTCCACCATTACATCCTTTTTCACAGGGGGAGAGCAGTGTCACAACCTTGCGATTTACCATTTCTATGGTTGAACAGTATCCATGTTTGTGCCATTAGAAGTTCGCTGTAAACAGCGAATGTCCCTCCCTTAGCTGTGCCTCTCTAATTCGTCTCCTTTGATTTCTCCCAAATAATGACTTATACTGTACGTACAGAGTAAATCACTCTGACGTCATAAAGTAACTTAATTTCCTTCCATACCTTGAATACTGAATCACGTGTTTAGTATGTGGATATCTTTCGTATTCAATGTATGGTAAATTTTTTAATAATAAAAACTCCACTCTCTATAAGTCATTATTTATATGTTGTGTCCTGTTTGGTGTTATGCAATATAAATATTATTCAACTATACTCATTATTCAACCATACTCATTCATACATCCATGTTCTTTCTTGACCGCTATCCTTTATTAATTTTATTACTTATTCATTCATCTACCTATTGTCTGCTTATGCCCTATCAACTTATCAGTCTATGTTTGCTCGTGTCTAGATTACGCACACAACTTATTGTGTGACGACTGTGTACACTACTTTGTGCAGTCGTACACGTCCCTTGACGATCATGATTACGTATATGTAAACACGTCCACGTGTATTCTTTATACTTTTTCTTTTAATTATTTCACCTCTCGCAAGGTACTCGTTAATGCTGACTGAGTGTTCGAATTCCGATGTCGTCGCCAAAACCAAGCATCTGAATTCGAAAATCTCCTCTCTTGCTTCTGCTACAAATTTATAACATTAAGATGTTATGTATATTATTATATTATACTACATTGTCTGTATTATGTTATCATTAATGTCCGTGCACTTCCAAATGAAAAGTACACCGTATTTTTCTCCGTTTTCATCATCGCTAGCTTTTAGGCTTTCAAATCATGATAACCAACCATTCCTCTAATAATATTAGACATAATTTGGCGTAATTACTGTTAACTATAAATATATAACATTGTTGTTAATCCCCTTTAAATTGTGGAACAACGGAGAACTCTCCTCCATTATTTAAATTACATCACCTATTTCGATTACTTCAGTATCAGATATGTCAATTAACAAATTGCTAAAATTGTAATTAACGGTAATTAATGTACTCGGTACATGTCGGTCCCCCCGACATTATGTCGCCACCCAAAAGTGTATATCTTACAAAAATTAGTATTTTTATTGTTAATCTTTTTACCTTTCTAAATTTCGTTGTATGCTTAAATTATGCTTGACGTCAGAATTCTTCAGCTCTCCAGCTAAAGTGGGAGCTTAACCTTCAACTGCATCCCCCCAAAATTGAGGCTTATTTATTTCTTGTATTGTAAATTAATTCATTCCTGCCTGGCCACTTGTTACCAGAGGTTGCACCTCCCTCACTTTGAATTCCTGCCTGAGCCGTTGTTACCAGAGGTGGCTCCTCTCTCACTTTAAATTCCTGCCTTACCCCCTACTCGCGGAGGACGTCCTTCCTCCCTGTAAATTCCTGCCGTAACCCTTACTCGAGGAGGACAAGCCTCCTCTCGCTTTCAATTCCTACCTTAACTATTATCAAACGGGTCGAACCTCTACAGCTGTAAATTCCTGCTTGAGCTGTTGTTGTAAGAGGTAAAACCTCTCCCCCTGTAAACTTCTGATTATCAGTGCCTCTTCTGTATATACTTTGTGAATAAAAATTTATGAGTGAACTAAAACTCCAATTTTTGAAGTGAAGTGTTTCCATTCACCCCTTCAGGAAAAAACCTGGTAGAAACTGTTCATTGGTACTCGGATGCTCTCGGCTAAGGCCGAGCTTACCCAACAAGGACCACCTTCGTTGGATTGACGAAAGTGCATTAACCCTAAAAAGTCGCAAGCGGGCAGAGGCCCGCACAACCTATGCGTGACATATGTATATAATATATATATTATATATATATATATAATATATATATATATATATATTGTGTGTATATATATTTATATATGTGTGTGTATATATATATAAATATATATGTGTATGTTATAATGTTATAATGTTCAGACCAACAAAGACCCTAGGATCCACTCATAGCTGGTCTACCTAACTGTGTTCGTAATCGTGTACTGTGTATGTCCTCCGTGGTGGCGGAGGGGACCCACAATTTTACCTCGGTTCCGAACCACAAGAACGTAAGAAATTTATGTAAAAACTGCCGGTAAATTGGAAACGACCAATTTTTACGAAACTAAATAATTATTAATTTAAAACTAATTAATTATCGATTTAAAACTAAAGATAGAATCTCTGGATCCAGAGGATCAAGTCATAATAGACTACTATCCACAATGTTAAACTCTATATCTATTTATAACGGACATGCAAATATCAAATCCAAGATCCAGTCAATTTCATTACGGTATCCATCAAGTCACGGTCCATATCGATTGCGACCAAGTCAAAATTTACAACCATATACATTACAATATATGCACTTACGAGGAAAAGTGTAGGTGTGGCTGTAAAGACTGTACAGTAATGTAGAAATGTGTGTGCACACCATTATGGGTCCCCCATTTAAAGGTGTTTGTGGGGCAAGTGAAGATCATGAGTTTTTCATACCTCAGAGTACTATGGGGGGCACCGCTCGGCAGAGGAATCTCTTTAAATGGGTGTGAAGGACAGAGTATCCCCTAACCCAAGACGCTGCCTCCCTATATCCCACAACACTTGTGTTGAGCTGTGGGATCTATCCCCACAAAGCCTTAATTTTACTACCTTAAACTATACCCTTTCTATCAACATGCGCGTCTAATCGATTTTTAAACATGTTTATAGACGTGCTACTAATTACTTCTACCGGCAAACTATTCCAGGTATTTACTATTCTATGCGTAAAGAAGTTTTTCTCAACTGCTGTCTCGAACCTTCTACTTGTCAACTTACACCCGTTATTTCTAGTCCTATTATATTGAGATATTTCGAAAAAGCTATCTCTATCTACGTTATCAAACCCATTCATAATTTTGAAAACCTGGATTAGATCACCCCTTAACCTCCTAGTCTCGAGAGTAGTCAATTTTAACTCCTTAAGCCTATCCTCGTACGACTTTGACCTGAGAGACGGAATCATCTTAGTTGCTCGTCTTTGAACTCTTTCGATTTTGTCTATACCTTTGCGCATATGCGGATTCCAAAATTGGATCGCGTACTCCAAATGGGGTCTAACTAATGATTTATAAAGAGGAACTATAATATCGCGCGATTTGTACTCAAAATTTCGAGCTATAAAACCTAACACTTTGTTCGCCTTATTGACCGCTGCTGTGCTTTGTTTCGCTACTTTTAAATCACCAGTGACTATAACTCCTAAATCTTTTTCCTGCTCTATGCTTGTTAAATCTTTCCCTGACATACTATACGCAAAATTACCGTTAAGCGAACCTATATGCAAAATTTTGCACTTATCCACGTTAAATCTCATTTGCCATGTGACTGACAAATCAACGATTTTATTCAGATCTTCCTGAATTTTTCCTCTATCTTCGTCATTAATCGCCCTACCACCCAGCTTCGTATCATCCGCAAACTTTGAAACTGTACTGACTAGGCCGACATCTAAATCGTTAATATATATAAGAAAAAGCAAGGGGCCCAATACAGAACCCTGAGGAACGCCAATCGCTACATTAGCCCAACACGACTCCGCTTCATCAATGACCACCCTCTGTTTCCTGCCTCGCAACCACTCTTCTAGCCAATTTATTACTACACCCCTGATTCCATGAGCCTTAGTTTTTTCAATGAGTCTTTTGTGCGGCACGGTGTCAAACGCTTTTTGAAAATCTAAATACACTACATCAACCGCCCGATGTCTATCGTAAACGTCAACCACGCTTTGGAAAAATTCTAAAAGATTAGTTAAGCAAGATTTGTTTCGCCTAAAACCGTGCTGCGTATTTCTAACCAGATTATGCACTTCTAAGTGTTCGACTATACGATCCCTAATTATTGATTCCAGTAGCTTACCTACAAGAGACGTTAAACTGATTGGCCTATAATTTCCCGCCGCACCTTTATCGCCTTTCTTAAAGATAGGTGTTACGTTTGCTAACTTGAAATTATCTGGTACGCACCCCTGAGAAATAGACACATTAAAAATCTTTGTTAGCGGCACAACAATGCTATCTTTTAATTCTTTTAGTTTTATGGGATATATGGAATCCGGACCCGGTGATTTACGCGATTTCAT
>JAJOZX010001845.1:637500-642500 GCA_023014485.1 Bathynomus jamesi | reverse complement strand
ATTTAGTAATAATTCTATATTAATTTAGTAATAAATTTGTGTTACAAGAACCTGTTTCTGCGTTTCAAGAACGCGGTAGACCTACGTCGTAATTTATTAATTTCCAAACGCTCGTTTTTTTTTTTTTTTTTTTTGTTTAACTATTTAAAAGCATGGCACCCCCGTCAAGTACTTGCAGTCGCTGTGAAGGGAAATTTGCTGCTTACGCGTTTACAATGGCTAATAATAATGATCAGTTAGTTTGCAGGTGGTGCTCAAGCATGGAAGTGCTGAGGAACGAGTTAGAACGTGAGAGGGAGGCCAGGGTGAGACTTGAAGAAAGCGTGATGCTCCTGACGGCAAAATTAGAATCCCTTGAGACTCCAGTTACGACCCCTCCTGCCTCAGTTTATATTAATAATATAAATAGTACTAATAGCCCTCTCTTTTCCCCTAGTTCCCAACCCTTCGTTCGAGTGCGAAATGGAGCCCCATTGAGAAAAGCAAAGACTTGTCTACCAGTAATAACAAGCAATAAGTTTTCTGTTTTAGGGTTCGAAGATACTGATGAACCGGAAATACCACTCGTTGGTGATTCCATTGTTCGAGGGCAGCTCGAGGAATTCTGTGGGAGAAACCCTCGTCGTAGGCGCCGTTACTGCTACCCTGGTGCAAGGGTGGAGGATATAACTAATAATGTTGACCATTTTACAGACAGTACCGCCGAGGACACAACGTATGTTATTCATGTCGGTACTAATAACGTTTTAAATTCTAGATCGGAAGAACTGCTGGCTAGGTACAGGGACTTATTAGAGCGACTAAAGGAGAAAACTAATAAGATTGTTTTAACAGGTATACTTCCTCGACTTATCCAACGTAACGATTTCTACAGCAAGGCGACTATATTAACAATAACCTAAAGTCTCTTTGCCAACAGGAAGGAGTGCATTTTGCAAATTTTTGGAACAGTTTCTACGGCAGGAGGGACTTGTTCCTCGAAGATGGACTTCATCTTAATGACGCTGGAGCTGCGCGTTTAGGAAGACTATTTCATAATACTGTCTCTTCTTTTCAGGCTGCCGTAACTCGAACGGTCCCAGCGTAAATCCCACTTATTTCCCCTGCGCTCGCGAAGGTGTCGTAATTACAAACAATTTGAAGGTTCTATCCTTAAATGCTGGTAGCGTACAAAATAAAATAAATGAATTTTTTTCTTTAATTGCTTGTAAAGACTATGACTTAATTGCAATAAACGAATCGTGGCTTAGCACTGAAACACGTGACTTTGTAGGGGAGTATCAAATTAAAGGTTATAGACTTTTTGTTAAAAACAGAATAGGTAGGCGAGGAGGCGATGTTATGTTGTATATCAAAGATAATATTGCGAACGTTATAGAAGTAAAGCACTCAATTCCAGAACCGATAGATTCGACTACAGCAGAACTTAAATTAAACGACTTCAAACTTCTTGTTGCGGTTATATATAGGCCCCCTAATCAAACAGCTGATACGGACGAAGCGTTATACCGTGAACTAAAGAGAATAATCGGTAGTGAGCAGGCTTTAGGTATGGGTGACTTTAATTGCGCCAACGTGAATTACGATACAATGCAGGGAGACGCGGAAGGTAATCGTTTAGTTAATTTTCTCGAGGATAGCTTTCTTATTCAAAAGGTTGGGGAACCTACGAGGTTGGACAGTATTTTAGATTTAGTAATAACTAGATGATAGGCTAATTACTGATCTTCAAGTAATAGAACCGTTAAGCAATAGCGATCACAATATGGTAGAGTTTGTCCTCTCAGTAAGTCACTCGAAACCAACTAACTCGACTAAAATTCCTAACTTCCAGCACGCAGACTTTTGTAAATTTCGAAATAAATTGTCACACGTCAATTGGGAAAACGTGATGGGGAACTCCAACGCAAAACTAATGTGGGAATCGTTCGAAACAGTATTTAGGACTATAAATGAGGAATGTGTACCGTACAAAATTAAGCGTGCGAAAGTAAACAACAAGCCCTTGTGGTTTACTTCTAGAGTACGAAACATTATAAAGAGTAGAGATAGAGCTTATAGGCAACATAAGTGCGATAAAGACAATTTGTTGTTACGAAACAACTACATATCTCTGAGGCGTGAAGCGAAAAGTGTAATAAAAAAGTCCAAGCGCGAATTTGAAATCTTCATAGCTCGTGACAGTAAAGAAAACCCCAAGCGATTCTTTCAATACGTCAATAATAGAAATCCAGTAAAAAGTGTCTTGGGTCCATTGAAAAATGTAAATGGAGATCTAGTCTCTGAAAACAAGGAAATGGCTACCTTGCTAAACGAATTTTTTACGTCAGTTTTTACTATAGAAGATGTAACGAATATCCCTACGGTCATAGACATAATACCTTTTGATAATGGTAATATTTTGGATAATATTGTCGTTAGTGAAGGGGAAGTAATGCGCTATATTGATAAAATGAAAACGCGTATATCACCGGGTCCGGATTCCATATATCCCATACAACTAAAAGAATTAAAAGATAACATTGTTGTGCCGCTAACAAAGATTTTTAATGCGTCTATTTCATTTCTGAGGGGTGCGTACCAGATAATTTCAAGTTAGCAAACGTAACACTTATCTTTAAGTAAGGCGATAAAGGTGCGGCGGGAAATTATAGGCCAATCAGTTTAACGTCTGTTGTAGGTAAGCTACTTGAATCAATAATTAGGGATCGTATAGTCAAACACTTAGAAGTGCATAATCTGGTTAGAAACACGCAGCACGGTTTTGTTTTAGGCGAAACAAATCTTGCTTAACTAATCTTTTAGAATTTTTCCAAAGCGTGGTTGACGTTTACGATAGACATCGGGCGGTTGATGTAGTGTACTTAGATTTTCAAAAAGCGTTTGACACCGTGCCGCACAAAAGACTCATTGAAAAAACTAAGGCTCATGGAATCAGGGGTGTAGTAATAAATTGGCTAGAAGAGTGGTTGCGAGGCAGGAAACAGAGGGTGGTCGTTGATGGAGCGGAGTCGTGTTGGGCTAATGTAGCGAGTGGCGTTCCTCAGGGTTCTGTATTGGGCCCCTTGCTTTTTCTTATATATATTAACGATTTAGATGTCGGCCTAGTCAGTACAGTTTCAAAGTTTGCGGATGACACGAAGCTGGGTGGTAGGGCGATTAATGACGAAGATAGAGGTAAAATTCAGGAAGATCTGAATAAAATCGTTGATTGGTCAGTCACATGGCAAATGAGATTTAACGTCGATAAGTGCAAAATTTTGCATATAGGTTCGCGTAACGGTAATTTTGCGTATAGTATGTCAGGGAAAGATTTAACAAGCGTAGAGCAGGAAAAAGATTTAGGAGTTATAGTCACTGGTGATTTAAAAGTAGCGAAACAAAGTACAGCGGCGGTCAATAAGGCGAACAAAGTGTTAGGTTTTATAGCTCGAAATTTTGAGTACAAATCGCGCGATATTATAGTTCCTCTTTATAAATCATTAGTTAGACCCCATTTGGAGTACGCGGTCCAATTTTGGAATCCGCATATGCGCAAAGATATAGACAAAATCGAAAGAGTTCAAAGACGAGCAACTAAGATGATTCCGTCGCTGAGGTCAAAGTCGTACGAGGATAGGCTTAAGGAGTTAAAATTGACTACACTCGAGACTAGGAGGTTAAGGGGTGATCTAATCCAGGTTTTCAAAATTATGAATGGGTTTGATAACGTAGATAGAGATAGCTTTTTCGAAATATCTCAATATAATAGGACTAGAAATAACGGGTGTAAGTTGACAAGTAGAAGGTTCGAGACAGCAGTTGCGAAAAACTTTTTTACGCATAGAATAGTAAATACCTGGAATAGTTTGCCGGTAGAAGTAATTAGTAGCACGTCTATAAACATGTTTAAAAATCGATTAGACGCGCATGTTGATAGAAAGGGTATAGTTTAAGGTAGTAAAATTAAGCCTTTGTGGGGATAGATCCCACAGCTCAACACAAGTGTTGTGGGATATAGGGAGGCAGCATCTTGGGTTAGGGGATACTCTCTGTCCTTACACACCCCATTTAAAGAGATTCCTCTGCCGAGCGGTGCCCCCCATAGTAGTGTGAGGTATTGAAAAACTCATGATCTTCACTTGCCCCACAAACACCTTTAAATGGGAGACCCATAATGGGTGCACACATTTCTACATTCCTGTACAGTCTTTACAGCCACAACTACACTTTTCCTCGTAAGTGTATATATTGTAATGTATATGGTTGTAAATTTTGACTTGGTCCGCAATCGATATGGACCGTGTCTTGATGGATACCGTAATGAAATTGACTGGATTCTTTGGATCTGATATATTTGCATGTCCGTTATAAATAGATATAGATTGTAACATATTTGTGGAGAGTAGTTTATTATGACTTGATCTTCTGGATCGAGAGATTCTATCCTTAGTTTTAAATCGATAATTAATTATTTTTAAATTGATAATTATTTAGTTTCGTAAAAATTGGTCGTTGCCAATTTAACGGCAGTTTTACATGAATTTCTTATGTTCTTGTGGTTCGGAACCCACGTAAAATTGTAGGTCCCCTCCGCCACCACGGAGGACATACACAATACACGATTACGAACACAGTTAGGTAGACCAGCCATGAGTGGATCCTAGGGTCTTTGTTGGTCTGAAACATTATAACATTATAACATATATACACACACATATATATGTATATATATATATAATATATATATATATATATATATATAATACACACCGATATATATATATATATATATATATACACACACGCATATATACATACACACGCATATATATATACACACATATATATATTATATATATCTCTCTCTCTCTATATATATATATATATATGTTAACCCCTCCGTCTATGGCCCTGGGGTGGTTCGGAGTCGACGCGGGTTCTGGTTAGGAGGCAGCAACGGATCTGTTACTTGCAGTAGTTTCTTCTATACTACTCTCCGAGTTCTTCTTTAGTGGCTC
>JAJOZX010001845.1:620000-632500 GCA_023014485.1 Bathynomus jamesi | reverse complement strand
GAGCTATTGTTGCAGCTCTATCTGTTGTAAATGACCGGGCAGAACGTGCAGTAGCTTTAGTTCAAGAGCTGAATAAGAAATTGACAGTGGGGGAAGAGCAGCTCCAGTTCCTGCTCCAAATTGTTGCAAAACACCGCCAGAGTCACCCAGTTCCATTAAAAACTGTTCTTCTCAAAAAATAACCATCAATGAGGTCGCACCTTAAAATACACCATATTGTATAATCATTGTATATTAAATAAATGTTGTATAAGGAAATAATGCTAATTAAAGTAATTAAAGTATGTAAATAGCACTGGCATTTTGAATTTATCTCTATATAATAAACTAATGGTTTTTTTTTTGTAGCAATGCTTCATTGCTGTTGTATATAAAAAAAGAGCCAGGAAGGATTTTGGATAGGAGAAAAAGGATTGGGATAAAGAAGGATTGAGGACCAAAGGATGGATTATAACAACATCAAGGATAGGTTAGAAAAGGATCAATGATAAATAAGAAGGCCTATACTTATAAAAACGAATCAAACTAAAAAAAGAAGGAAGGAATTATGTGCATAATGAGCATAATCATATGTCAGGAGCTATTATGCCATGGTCACCATTTTTATTAGCCGGGGGCGACCCCTAAATATGAGCCAATTTGTGTCAAACTTTCAAGTGCTCGTTTGTACGTGCTTGTTCCTGGAGGTTTCACGTGCGCCCTCCCGGCCCAAGCACCTAAGGATGATGGGGCTCGACCCTGCAGTCTTTGTCATCCTTGGTCTTTTTCCACTTCGACTGTCCCCTCCACCCTTTCTTTTTCCTCTGTCTTTCCTCTCACTTTTTCTTTGTTTTTCCGCGGAGATATGCCCTTTTAAGTAGAGGCGAATCGGTTCTTCCCGAACTTAAAAAAAATAAATAAACATATATATATATATATACATATACACCTATAATATATACATATATATATATAACATATATACACATATATAGATATTATATATATATATACATATATACATATATATACATATATACATATATATATATACATACATATACATGTGTATATATATACATATATACACACACATATATATACACATACTGTATATACATATATACACATATATACATATACACACATATATAATAATGTTAATAATGTTAAATGTTTCAGACCAACAAAGACCCTAGGATCCACTCATGGCTGGTCTACCTAACGTGTTCGTAATCGTGTATTGTGTATGTCCTCCGTGGTGGCAGAGGGGACCTACAATTTTACGTGGGTTCCGAACCACAAGAACATAAGAAACTTATTTAAAAACTGCCGGTAAATTGGCAACGACCAATTTTTACGAAACTAAATAATTATCAATTTAAAAATAATTAATATCGGTTTAAAACTAAAGATAGAATCTCTCGGTCCAGAGGAGCAAGTCATAATAGACTACTATCCACAAATAGTTACATTCTATATCTATTTATAACGGACATGCAAATATATCAGATCCAAAGAATCCAGTCAATTTCATTACGGTATCCATCAAGTCACGGTCCATATCGATTGCGGACCAAGTCAAAATTTACAACCATATACATTATCAATTTAAAAATAATTAATTATCGATTTAAAACTAAAGATAGAATCTCTCGATCCAGAGGATCAAGTCATAATAGACTACTATCCACAAATATGTTACACTCTATATCTATTATATAACGGACATGCAAATATATCAGATCCAAAGAATCCAGTCAATTTCATTACGGTATCCATCAAGTCACGGTTCATATCGATTGCGGACCAAGTCAAATTTACAACCATATACATTACAATATATACACATACGAGGAAAAGTGTAGGTGTGGCTGTAAAGACTGTACAGTAATGTAGAAATGTGTGTGCACCATTATGGGTCTCCCATTTAAAGGTTGTTTGTGGGGCAAGTGAAGATCATGAGTTTTTCAATACCTCACAGTACTATGGGGGGCACCGCTCGGCAGAGGAATCTCTTTAAATGGGGTGTGTAAGGACAGAGAGTATCCCCTAACCCAAGACGCTGCCTCCCTATATACCACAACACTTGTGTTGAGCTGTGGGATCTATCCCCACAAAGCCTTAATTTTACTACCTTAAACTATACCCTTTCTATCAACATGCGCGTCCAATCGATTCTTAAACATGTTTATAGACGTGCTACTAATTACTTCTACCGGCAAACTATTCCAGCTATTTACTATTCTATGCGTAAAAAAGTTTTTCGCAACTGCTGTCTCGAACCTTCTACTTGTCAACTTACACCCGTTATTTCTAGTCCTATTATATTGAGATATTTCGAAAAAGCTATCTCTATCTACGTTATCAAACCCATTCATAATTTTGAAAACCTGGATTAGATCACCCCTTAACCTCCGAGTCTCGAGTGTAGTCAATTTTAACTCTTTAAGCCTATCCTCGTACGACTTTGACCTAAGAGACGGAATCATCTTAGTTGCTCGTCTTTGAACTCTTTCGATTCTGTCTATACTTTGCGCATATGCGGATTCCAAAATTGGACCGCGTACTCCAAATGGGGTCTAACTAATGATTTATAAAGAGGAACTATAATATCGCGCGATTTGTACTCAAAATTTCGAGCTATAAAACCTAACACTTTGTTCGCCTTATTGACCGCCGCTGTACTTTGTTTCGCTACTTTTAAATCACCAGTGACTATAACTCCTAAATCTTTTTCCTGCTCTACGCTTGTTAAATCTTTCCCTGACATACTATACGCAAAATTACCGTTACGCGAACCTATATGCATAATTTTGCACTTATCTACGTTAAATCTCATTTGCCATGTGACTCACCAATCAACGATTTTATTCAGATCTTCCAGAATTTTACCTCTATCTTCGTCATTAATCGCCCTACCACCCAGCTTCGTGTCATCCGCAAACTTTGAAACTGTACTGACTAGGCCGACATCTAAATCGTTAATATATATAAGAAAAAGCAAGGGGCCCAATACAGAACCCTGAGGAACGCCACTCGCTACATTAGCCCAACACGACTCCGCTCCATCAACGACCACCCTCACCCACACATACACACATATATATATATATATATATATAATATATTACATATATACACATACATACATATATATACATACACTATATACACATATACATAATTCTCCTATAGAAAGCGTCGTCTTCTTTACGTAATTATACTGCGTGTTTGCAGTTATAATGTACATATACATATATATATATATATATATACATATACATATATATACATATACATATATGTACATATATACACGTATATACATATATTTACATATATACACGTATACATATATATACATTATATATATACATATACATATACACATATACATATATATATACATATATACATATACATAGATATATACATATACATTACATATATACATATATACATACATATATACATTATATATACATTATACATACATATATACATTATATATATACACATATATACATACATATATACATTATATATATACATAACATATATATATACACATACATATATATACACATACATATATATACACATATACATAGATATATACATATATACATTACATAATACATATATACATACATATACATTATATATATACATTATACATACATATATACATTATATATACACACATATATACATACATATATACATTATATATATACATACACATATTATATACACATACATATATATACACATACATATATATACACATATACATATATATACATACACATATATATATACGTATACACATATATATACATATACACATATACATATATACACACACATATATATATATATATATATATATATATATATATACATATATACACATATATGTTAACCCCTCCGTCTATGGCCCTGGGTTTGTTCGAAGTCGACGGGGGTTCTGGTTAGGAGGCAGCAACGGATCTGTTACTTGCAGTAGTTTTCTTCATACTCTCCGAGTTCTTCTTTAGTGGCTCGGAGGATTCTGAGAGGCTTATTAAATTCTTGAGGTTTCTCTCCGACTCTTCTTGTAGCTTATCGGGAGATTCTATTGACTAAGTTCTTCTGAAGAGAGCACGGCTCGAAGGGAGAAAATAAAAAGTTTCTCTTGCTGTAATTTACTTCTAAACTGTTACAGGTAATGCTCAGCCTCGTAGTTGGAATCAGAACAAACATGGAAGAATTTGGTGGGCTTTATATACCCCAATTCTACTAACATCGTCATTATTAAATGTTGAAGAGGCTGCATTATTTTTGCACAATATTTGAAAAGAAAGTAAATCTTTTAGCTGTGGTAAGGTTTAAACGAATAAACAAGATATTTGAAGATGAAGCCATATTTTTATCTTAAATTGCGTATTTTCAGATCTGATGTTATCATGATCTGCCAAGTTAACTAAAAGTGGAAATTGAACTATGCATCTTTACACTAAAATATGCATATGAGTAAAAATTAAAGGTTTAAGATTTACAATTAAATGCTTAGGCAAGACATGACTTCATCTTTTATAACGAAGAAAGAATGTATACAAAACATGACATAGCAAAAGTTACTCAGGATTCATTATTCAGCTAAATCTAAAAAAATGATTATGAGATTTTAAAAAAAGAACAGGTCATCAATTATTTGGCAAAGTAGAAAGCACATCAAAATTAATTCCAAATGAAAAATAATAATAAAAAATAACAACAGTATTGCCGATTCTACATTCCTTATGGCGACATAATGTCGGGTCGGACATTGAGTACATTGTAATTTTGGTCTACTGTAACTATGATTATAATTACCAATTCATTTATTATCGTTAACTACAGTTCCATTAAAGTACATTGACTACGTCATTTAGTACATTACACCATTAAGTACAGTTTCATTAAAGTACATTACATTATATTAAATTAAAAGTATTACAGTTAATTATAATTAAACAGTTACTATAACTTTTTGTTTTTACAGTGTTTCATATTAATAGACAATTAAGATGTTTAGAAATATAATACAAAGTACATGGCACTTACGAGATAATTTATTTACGAAATAATATGCTATCGGAGGTATTTTATCTTTGAAGCGCTCGATTCTGTCTGTCAGCTGAATTCGAGAATAACTTACCAAGCATTTATGAATATCTTTAGGGTGAACGCACTTAAAAATAAAAATGAAAAAAATATAATACGAGAACGTTTTCGAACGAAGGCAAAAGTTTTGCGTTTCATAGATTGACACGAGTAAAATAGACTGATAAGTTGATAGGGCATAAGTAGACAATAGGTAGATGAATGAATAAGTAATAAAATTAATAAAGGATAGCGGTCAAGAAAGAACATGAATTAAGATGAATTAGGGAAATACAGTAATGAATAAAGAAGTATAAATCGAAATTCTATCCAAAAACTCGCTTAGGCGATTTTGGTTTATTATGTAAAAATGAACATTCAACATAAAACTATACGAACATAAGTTCTGCATGAAGACAATGTTCACTTTTTACAGTATTTCCCCCTCCAAAATGGTATTAATACAAGAATATAATACAATATAATACAATTGAGAAAATAACATCGTAACTAATTCAAGTTAGATGGCGACATTCTCTTTTACAATACAAGTTTTATACAGAACAAGTGAGTTATTATATAATATAAAAGAATTCAACGATTAATACTTTAATTTAGATAAACAATTTAGACGAAGAATGATATTGTTAAAATTTTTTACCAAATTTTTTTTTTTTTCTGTGGGATGTAAATCGTACAATCTATAAGCTAATTTTTATTGACTATTGTAGGTAAAAATAGAATTACGTAATCGATGATGTATAGACCTGTGGTCTAGTGTGTATTTTACAATTTCGAGGGACAGATTAGCTGATAGGATTGTTCAAGTAACTGAATAAATGCATAAGCTAGATATATTATGAAGCAAAAATGATTAAGACTAAATAGCATAGTTTGCACTTACGTAATGAAATAGTTTTATTGTGATATTCAATGATTTTAGCATAAGGGCTGTAATATATAGTATATTAATGTGCATACATGCATTTTTATTAACTGTTGTAGGTACAAATCGAATTACGTAGTGGATGATGTATAGACCTGTGGTCAAATGTTAGGGATTTGGGAGGTTTTTGAATTAACAAAGTTTAAAATGATGTATAATAATTTAAGATGGGTTTAGGGTTATATATATATATATATATACATTTACGTTAAGGAATAGATAAAACAACTTAATAAATGCATGAACGAGAATTTATATATAGCAATAATTATTAAGATTATAATGATGATGTTTGCATACGAGTTTTAATCCAAAAGTGACTGAAGGGACGGAACGTAAATTGAATTCGACTACGACAATTACTCAGTATTAATCGAATAAAAAAATATAAAAAATATAACCATTGAAAATAGGAACCAATTATAAACTATAATGAATTAAACATATACTGTAATATAAAAAAACACTTAACCTAAATTGAGGTTATGTTCCATCGTACCAAAGAGGAATTAACCATGGTTGAACCATTTCTCTGGTTGACATAGTTCAACTGGGTTAGGGGTGTTAAAATAAAAATAAAATAAAAAGACAAAGTTTGGAGTACTACATTCGGGGGAATTGAGTGACTAAGCGGGGGGATAAGTCTGAAATTGACAATACGTCTTTCGTGAGCACTTTGCTCTTTAAAAAAGGATTGCTTGTCACATTACTTTGAACAAAAATTAAAAGAGTTGAAACAAAACGAAGGGATGGCATGTTCCTCATATAGTAATTTAAAAGGAGTCATTGGGACAAGATCGATTAATTAATTATTACACAACTATTATTATCACGTATACATTACAATGATTATCAAAGTCATTACAACCTTTGTACAAATAATAAATTACATAACTATATATTTATATACGTAACAATGCATGAAACGGGAAAGACAAATCGGTGAATTTCCGTCTTACAAACAAAAAAGGTTAACTAAAGACGCAAATCGGTCAATTCAGGGTGAATTTAATTCTCTTTTACAACACAAAAAAAAGGTTGAATTAAATTCTTAACTTACTTTTTTTCTTAAATTAAATTCTCTTAAATTACAAAGGAAAAGTTGAATTCAATTGACTGCATTGAAAATTAACTTGGGACTTCAAAACTAACTTTTTTTCAAAAACTAACTTTTTTTTCAAAAACTAACTTTTTTTTTCAAAAACTAACTTTTTTTTTCAAAAACTAACTTTTTTTTTCAAAAACTAACTTTTTTTTTCAAAACTAACTTTTTTTTCAAACTAACTTTTTTTTCAAAACTAACTTTTTTTTTCAAAACTAACTTTTTTTTTCAAAACACTTTTTTTCAAAACTAACTTTTTTTTTTCAAAACACTTTTTTTTTCAAAACTAACTTCTTTTTTTTCAAAACTAACTTCTGTAATCTCTGGGGCGGTTGTCCCTCTTAGATGCAACCTTTGACTTGACCTCTTATCAAGTATTCTGAAACTAACTTGAACTCTTATCAAGTATTCTGAAACTAACTTGAACTCTTATCAAGTATTCTGAAACTAACTTGAACTCTTATCAAGTATTCTGAAACTAACTTGAACTCTTATCAAGTATTCTGAAACTAACTTGAACTCTTATCAAGTATTCTGAAACTAACTTGAACTCTTATCAAGTATTTGGAAACTAACTTGAACTCTTATCAAGTATTCTGAAACTAACTTGAACTCTATCAAGTATCTTGAAACTAACTTGAAATGCTTCAAGTAACTCTCTAACTCTATAAACTCTCTATAACACTCTCTTTCTTAATTTGCAAGTCAATTCAATTCAATAATTTGAAAAAAATTTGCAAACAAAAATATAAAATGTAAACAACATTTCACTCGAATGTACACGAAGGTACGATACTATTATGTTTGATACATAAAATAAAATTATACTATACTAACTAGAATAGTAAAAATAACTGAAAATAATTCTGTGACAATATTGTTTTCAATAAAACAAAAATGTATCACTGGTGTCTGAAGTGTTCACTGTGTTTTGTGTTAATTCTGGCTCAATATTAAATATTAACTGTTAATAATAATGACTTTTCAAATGTTTAGAAATTATTTTAAAAAAGAGTTTTGTACTTAACAAGATTCCTACGGCGAAATCCTTAGAGACGTGTCCTGAAGACGTGTCTTGCTGGCCACTTGTTCCTGGATGAAAACTAGGCGTGGAGAACTTGGAGTCGTGACGCACCGGTTCAAGGGTGGATGTGACGAACTAGAAGTCGTGACACGCCGGTCAACTGGGTGGATGTGACGAACTAGAAGTCGTGACGCGCCGGTCAACTGGGTGGATGTGACGAACTAGAAGTCGTGACGCACCGGTTCAAGGGTGGATGTGACGAACTAGAAGTCGTGACACGCCGGTCAACTGGGTGTTGGTTCTGGTTCCAGGGTCTGGAAGACTGGAAGAATCCTGGAGTCGTGAAGATCCTGGTTAAAGGGTCGCCAGTTGTTAAGATCCTCTTCTTCTATGTGTTTATCCTGATGCAGGGTAATTTCTATCTTGGCCAAAGAGTGGCCTCTTCTTAAAATCTTCTTGTTAAAATCTTCTTGTTAAAATCTTCTTTTAAAAATCTTCTTCTAAAAATCTTTTTCTTATCCTGGTAAAGGGTCGCCACAATGTTAGACCCCATATCTTCTTCTATGTCCCTATGGAGTCGTCTTGATTTTTATCCTGATAGTAGGTCGCCAGACTGTTAGAATCTTCTTATCTTCTTCTTCTTATCCTGGCTGGGTCTGGGGTGTCTCGTATAGACGAGGCGTTCTTGTTAAGGGGCAAGGGGGCTCTGCCCCCTCCCCTGCAGCGAGGCTGCAGTCCAAAGAAGAGTCTCGAATGAAGTTCTCTGATGAAGTGCTAATCAGAAGTCTAATGCAGAAGTCTAATGCAGAAGTCTAATAATGAAGTGAAGTATTTTTATAAGTACAGTATAATATAGTCTAATGTTTTGGGGGAGGACAGTTGAAGGTTAAATTTCCCCCCTTTTTAAACACATGATTTCAACTAAAAAGAATAAAAAATATAAAAATAAAAAAGAACAGTAGTATCGCTGATTCTACATTTATGGAGGCGATATCATTTCGTAATATGTAGTACAAATTTAGTACATGACTGAGTACGTATTAATTTTGGTTCATTACAATTACGATTACAATTACTAATTAATTCATATTCACTTATTATTGTTTTAATTACAATTCCATTAAAGTACATTGACTACGTCATTTAGTACATTACATCATTAAGTACAGTTTCATTAAAGTACATTACATTATATTAAATTAAAAGTATTACAGTTAATTATAATTAAACAGTTACTATAACTTTTTGTTTTTACAGTGTTTCATATTAATAGACAATTAAGATGTTTAGAAATATAATACAAAGTACATGGCACTTACGAGATAATTTATTTACGAAATAATATGCTATCGGAGGTATTTTATCTTTGAAGCGCTCGATTCTGTCTGTCAGCTGAATTCGAGAATAACTTACCAAGCATTTATGAATATCTTTAGGGGTGAACGCACTTAAAAATAAAAATGAAAAAATATAATACGAGAAAGTTTTCGAACGAAGGCAAAAGTTTTGCGTTTCATAGATTGACACGAGTAAAAATAGACTGATAAGTTGATAGGGCATAAGTAGACAATAGGTAGATGAATGAATAAGTAATAAAATTAATAAAGGATAGCGGTCAAGAAAGAACATGAATTAAGATGAATTAGGGAAATACAGTAATGAATAAAGAAGTATAAATCGAAAATCTATCCAAAAACTCGCTTAGGCGATTTTGGTTTCTTATGTAAAAATGAACATTCAACATAAAACTATACGAACATAAGTTCTGCATGAAGACAATGTTCACTTTTTACATATATATATATATATATATATATACACATATATACACATATATATATACAGGGTGTCCCGTAAGTCTGGACCCATAGGGATTTATAATATATTTTTTTATTATGTTATTATTATTATTTTATTATTATTATTTTTTTATTATTTTTTATTATGATTTTTATTTGTGGGGCCACTTGAAAGCCAAAGTGTACGAGGTCAAACTTCAGAACATTTTCCCCTTAAAGCACGCATTGTGGAGGCGTGTCAAGAAATTTCTGCGACTGTGATTCAGAAAGTGCTGTCGCAGTGGAGATTGCGTTTCAACTATGTGTGCGACACAACGGCGGACACTTTGAACAGATTATGTAATAAATTTTTCGACTATTTTGTAATTTTATTATTTTTCCCTATGGGTCCAGACTTACGGGACACCCTGTATATATATATAATATATATATATATATATATATATATATATATATACCGTATATATATATACGTATATATATATATATATATATATATATATATATATATATATATATATATATACACATGGTGTCCGAGAATTATCTGTACAATTTTTGGCTGTTATTAAAAGTTAACCATGAAGTGTAGAAATTCCAGTGTTGTCCCATTTTACAGAGAAACTCATTACGTTTTTGCTGATAACAAGTTTTGACAAGTTTTTTCTTTTTTGTACGCGGGTGACAGACATTGATGATTTAAAAGCAAGAATCACAGCTGCTATTGAGCGAATTGATGTGGACATGCTGCAGCGTACATGGCAACATTTGGATTATCGAATGGATGTTTTGCGAATCACTGATGGTGCACATATCGAATGTTTGTAACAACGTTACTTTAATAAAAGAAACTTTTGAAAATACAGATTGAAAATAATCTTGTTTAAGAATTTTACGTGTGTTATCAAGAATTTTATTAAAAGATGAAATTGTACAGATAATTTTCGGACACACTGGAATTTCTAAAAAACTTGTCAAAACTTGGTATCAGAAAAAACTTAATGAGATTCTCTGTAAAATGGGACAACACTGGAATTTCTACACTTCATGGTTGACTTTTAATAACAGCCAAAAATTTCAGATAATTCTCGGACACCCTGTATATATATATGTAATATATATATATATATATATGTATACATATATATGTATATGTATACATGTATATATGTATATATATATATATGTATATATATATATGTAGTATATATATATATATATATATGTATATATATGTGTAGGTATATATCGGGTGGCCACAAAAAAACTTTACTTAATTGAAAGTTTAATAACTGCAACAATTCAAAACTTATGCGATTGAGATTTTGCACACATTAACAGATGCATATATTCTATAATTGCTGGAATTTTCAAATATGTAGGTTCTATAGTTTTGTTACAGTGAACAATTTAAAAGCATATGTCTAAAAATAGCATGCCTGGTGTGCATCTGACACGTACGTGCGCTAGCTTAAGCTAAACCTAATGTAGCGCAGTATGACACGCGCGCTGGCGTAGGCTAAACCTAATGTGAATTTGCTTTCTTTTATTTTTCTGCTAAAACCCCGCCAGCATGACGTTAAGTAAAAGTGATAAAGCCATCATAGAAGAATGTGTCAAGGAAAAAGGTTGGAATGGAAATAGGATTGTCCGAAATTCCCCGCAAAGAACTGGACTCGTCAAAGTGTTTATAACTTAATAAGAAAGATAAAGGATACTGGATCAACAGCTAGAAAACCCGGCAGCGGCAGTCCCAAAAGTGTTTCAACAGAAGAAAATAAGGCTGCCGTGGAGGAACTGATTCAATCCCAGGAGAATACACCAGGAACTCATCGCTCCCTGAGACAGATTGCGTACGACCTTGGGATTTCTCGCTCCTCTGTACAAGGGATTGTAAAACGTTTGAAATTGAAGGCCTACAAGAGAATTCGAGTTTCTCGGCGTGATCAGAATGTAAGACAGCGTAGAAAGACCCGCTATAAATCCTTATATGAGCGCTACTCAGCTGAAGACGTGCAAAAAGTTGTGTTTACAGACGAAAAGGATTTCACGTTGGAGGTGGCCAAAAACAGGCAGAATGACAGGGTTTATGGTTCAAGGAAAGAGGACATTCCTCCCTCCAGGCTTTATCATGAAACCTCACGATTCAGCAGAAAAGTAATGGTATCGGCGGGAATTTCATGGAAGTGGAAAACACGAATTCATTTTATTGCCACAAACGAAACTAAAGTTAACTCTGAGCGCTACATCAACCTGTTAGATAATGGGTTACTTCCTGATTGTCGTCAGCTGTATCCTGATGAGGCCTACATTTTCCAGCAAGATGGGGCACCCGCCCATACAAGCCGAGCGACCCAAAATCATCTAGAGCAAGAGACCCCTAATTTCATAAAAAAGGATGAATGGCCGCCTCAGTCTCCCGACTGTAATCCGATGGACTATTCAGTATGAGATTCCCTCATGGTGAAGGTTTAAGGCAGCCAGAAAGACAAATTCACCGAAGATGAACTTAAGGAGAAA
>JAJOZX010001845.1:610000-612500 GCA_023014485.1 Bathynomus jamesi | reverse complement strand
CATTGATTGGAAAAATGCTTCCAAATTAAGGTTTAGTAAATCTATTGTTAGCAGAAATATATTGGAATCAAGTGTGATCAAGAATAATGCGGATTTGGTCTTAATATTAGCCCTGGGTTGTACAAATTAGATTCGTACATTGTCAGTAAGTTGGCGATGGGCCTACTGTTTTCTTAACTGCATTTTTTGCCTCTTAATGGTTTGCCCTGGTTAAATAAATAAATATTATTGTAAGAACTGTTAACATTCTTATGTGTCTATTTTAATTGTAATATTTCTTTCGTGTATAATCTTTGGTTGCTGGGTGGTTTATTGGATTTTTGAAGTGGGTTGCTGTTGGGATAACAATTTTTTTCCAGATTGTTTGTTGAAATTTTGTAATAATCTGTAAGACGATGGCAACTTTCCCTTTGTTTTCATTAATTTCGGGCCTCTTAATTTTTCCTATTCAATTAAATTTAGTGTTAATAACCATTATAATAATTTTTTTTGGTTTTCTGTACTGGTGTTTTGTCTAATTTCATCTGTATAGTAATTAAGCAGCCTACAGATTATGTTTTCTATTTGTTATCTACGTTATCTATTTGTTTTTCATTAAATTCTTGCCAATTAATTGCCTGTTTTAATTAAATATTAGTGTTAATAACCATTATAATAATTTTTGTTCTCTGTATTGGTTTTCTTTTTGTCTAATTTCATCTATACAGTATATATTTTTTATATTCAGTTATTTAGCTGCCTACAGATTATGTTATCAATTTGAAAAAATCTTTAGAGGGCTTTAAGGCCTTTAATTTGAGGTGCCAATTGTGAATTTTTTGCTTGTCTATTTAACTCATTTACTTTGTAATCTCCGTCTATTTTCTGTTCCTCCTTGATAATGTGAATATATCACGAAAGCGCTCGGACTTTGTGTTTCCTTTTCCTTGTGGTTGTTTGCTTATTAATAAGGTCACGTGTTATTTTGTGATTCTAGTGCATAATGGATACCACGCGCCACTTCGAGACCTTCTCTTTGCTCTTCCCTGGCCTAGCACTGTTTGTTTCTACTTTTTGTTCTTCTTTAGTTAAGTCACACAAGCGAAAGGTTCACCTGATATTTCTAAGAAGATGTCTAGTGAACAAGTTCTCCCCACCTCTTTACTCCCTAATAGACTTTTGAATCTGAGAGAACGCCCCTTCGATGAATTCCAGAGAATAGTTTTGCAGAAGCATATAGAAATTACTAAGATTGAAGTCGAAGAAACTTTTAAAGTTACTAGGGCGAGTAGATATAGTTTTGATATGGCAATTCCACCTGAATGGAAACAACGGTTACTGGACTATTGTTATAACAAACTTAGAAGAGAATGTAGTGTAGTGGAAAGGAAACTGGATATTAAATTACAAATTCTAATTGAAAGAAGTGATTGGACTAAGAATGCTAACCCCGGTTTTGTGATAAATCTATCAGATAAAGTGTTAAATAAAAATATGGTTACGGCTCTTGGATATGGAATAAATTTTTCAGCAGCTAAAAAGGAGGTGGACTATGTAGAAATAGCTAAGGCTTTCTGTAATTTAGAAAAATATAATGATTTACCTATAGAGGATGTGAATATTTGTAAAGGTATAGTATATAGTGCTATGTCTAAACCCTCTATTCCAAATTGTCCACAGAGGTTTTTCGACTCTTATGTAGCTTTAAGAAAAGATCAGAATCTACATATAACCAAAGCTGATAAATCAAATGCTTAGTGATCCTCAATAAAGACGTTTATCTAGGAAAAATGTATGATCTGTTGAATGATGCGGACACTTACGTGAAATTAAGGAACAATCCCCTTGAAACTGTGAACAGTGCATTCAACAAGAAAATTAAACAACTTTTGAAGGGGAATGAAATGTTACTTAAACAGTTTCTGAGTACTTCACCGTCATTACCTTATATGTATGGCCTGATTAAAACTCATAAGCCAAATAATCCGGCAAGGCCTATTGTTAGTTCTATAGGATCTATTTCATATAAGGTATCCAAATGGCTTGTCTCCATTCTTAATCCTCTCCTTGGCACAATTTCACAATCACACATAAATAATAATGTAGACCTTGTGGAAAAATTAAATAGTATCAGTGTCAATTACAATTTTAGATTGGTAAGCTTTGATGTTATCGCTTTATTTACAAGAGTCCCGGTGGAGGATCTTTTAGTGTTTCTTTCGGAAGAATTGGTTAAGCATAATTTGCCTTTACCTGTGGCCACAATTATAAAATTAATTAAGCTGTGCATAGTAGACTCAAAATTTGTGTTCAATAATGAATATTTTAGACAGAAATTTGGTATGGCGATGGGAAACCCTCTCTCCCCCATTTTGAGTAACTTATATATGGAGTTTTTTGAAAGTAAGTTATTAAGGAAGATTCTGCCAAATTATGTTCCATGGTTTAGATATGTAGATGATGTTCTTTGTCTTTGGCCAGTGACTTTAAATCTCAATGAATTCCTACCCAAACTTAATAA
>JAJOZX010001845.1:542500-605000 GCA_023014485.1 Bathynomus jamesi | reverse complement strand
TTAAAGTGCATAATTGATTTCTATTTTTAATTTGTATTCATTTTCTTTATTCAATTAATCGTGAGTAATTGTCGTTAAATTGTTATTATACCATTTTTAAGGTATCAAACAAAATTATAGCCAATTTTGACACCCTATACCAGAACGCCATTTTTCCCCTTCTAATAATTTTGTTACACCATTCTAATATTACTAATTACATAATTGTACTCTCAAAAATGAATTTCACTAAACCCTGTTATCACCTATGCCCCGTCAAATCGTCAAATGAAATTCAATTATCGTACTGATACTTCTGGTTAATATTAATGGTGATATACTGTTACTATATGGCTATGAATGTTATTGGTCGAATACATGGCCATTAATGCTACCTGTATTAGAATTTAATAATAATTGACTTTAAACTTAAAGGATTTTATAACCCTACTCCCATTTTACATTATTATACATTATTTTTAAACTTTGTTAATTCGAAAACTTTCCAAATCCCTACACATACACACGCATGTATGCGCACTATATATACTTGTTCAAATGTTTACATTTCTCCACGAACATTACGGACATAAATACTACAAAAATCTACAGATACTGCTTACCCTTTCACCCAATTACAATCACCCACACTCTGAAACACTCGTGAAGTCATTGGCATACTTATTGGAAAGGAAATTCACTATTCATATCCTATTTGTATCATACATACCTTATGCTAAAATCATTGGATATCACAATAAACTATTTAATTGCGTGCAAGTGCTAACTATGCTATTTACTCTGGGTTATTTGAATTTATTTAACCTTAATCATTGTTGCTTACTCTATATAATCTTGCTCATGCATTTATTCATTTATTTAAAAAAACCTCTAAGCTAATCTGTTCCTTAAAAAAAAAAATATATATATATATATACAGGGCTATTCAAAATGATTCACCTAATTTCAAATGAAAATATTTTTTAATGTACAATACAGTGATATTTGTGATACATCAACCAAAAGAAAAACTGTCCAAATTTTGTCTCTCACCTCATAAATGCTCTATGTGACTTCCCCTAATTACACGAGCAACGTCGACACGATAGTCGAATTCCTCCCATACTCGCTCCAGCATGTCCGTTGTCACTGACTCTACGGCAGTAACAATGCGAGTTCGGAGCTCATCCAAAGATGTGGGCAACGGTGGCACGTACACAGTATCCTTAACGTACCCCCAAAGGAAGAAGTCGCACGGTGTAAGATCCGGCGACCGATTTACAGCTCGAAAACTGCAACACACAAAACGCCTTCTGCTGTGCGGACGCCATTTTCACACTGACTGTTTGTTGCTAGGCTAGGCCACGGCGTGACTTTGGAGCCCTCTCGCGGTGATTTTGTAAAACTAGGAGATTTCCTCTTTCATGTGGTGTATGCCCAGTTGATGCACGGTTGATAGGTACGGAAGTATTCTCAGTTGAAATCGGATGAATCAATTTGAATAGCCCTGTATTATCCTAATTCACCAATGACCACTAATGATCTAGATCTTCACGGGATGAACTAATTACTCTCATATTCTACATACTATTGTACAGACTCACTCGTCTACAGATGCTTATTACCCATATTTATACATGTATATACACACTTACGAATAACTTCAACTATAAATTCCTTTTCCCCTTTTGGTTGGGCATATCACCAACCACTCACAGTCTGTACCTAATACACATAAATACACACTTGACCCCAGGTCTATACATCGTTCATTACGTAATTCTATCTTTCTTCTCCCTGTATATTCTTAATGGTTAACAATATCAGTGGTTGTCTAAATTAATTGGTTGCCTAAAATTAGATATGATTACTGTGCATTGTAACTTAACCACCCCAACTCACGTGTTGTATATAAAATTTGTATTATAAAACCTCTTAGTCATCATCTAGTTTGAATTAGTTAGGATATGATATTGTATTAATATCATTCTAGACGGAAGAGCCCTGTAAAAATGAACAATGAATAATTCCTATATAATTCGTATATTTATATAAATCTTCATGTTTACCTAGTCCTTGTATTTATATAATATTTATATAAATCCTTATATTCATTACAATCTTTATATTCATACAGTTCTTATATTTATATAATCTTTATATTCAAATATTCATTTTTACATATGGACGAAACTCGCATAACGCAAGTTTGGATATCTTTAGTATTCAATGTGTGGTAAATTCTTTAACATACTGTAATAATAAAAAACTTTACACTCTATAAGTCATTAGTTATATGTTGTTCAATTCATATGTCCATGTCCTTTCTTGACCTTTATCTTTTATTAATTTTATTAATTATTATTCATTCAGCTACTATTGTCAACCTATTGTGTGACTACCGATATGTGTACAATACTTTATGCATTCGTACATGTCCAATGATGACGTACATAATTACCTTACATGTAAGTACGTTCACATGTATACTATTTATTTTTTTTTAATTATTTAACCTCTCGCAAGATACTCGTGGATGCTGATACGAATATTCAGATTCCGATGACGTCGCCAAAAACGCGAGTTTTGGAACCCTAAATCCCTCTTGCGCCTGCTACAAATTTATAACATAAGGTGTTATGTTGTATGTTATGTTATATTGTTATGATATATCATAAATGTCCGTGTACTTCCGTTTCTTACTTCAGTATCAGATATGTCAATTAACAATTTGCTAGAATTGTAAGTAACTGTAATAATTTAATATGATGTAATTAATGTACGTTAATGAAACTGTAATTAACGATAATAAGTGAATGTGAATTAATTGGTAATTATAATCATAGTTGTAGTAAACCAAAATTACAATGTACTTAATAATGTACTTAGGTTGTACTCAGTGTACGACTCTGACGTGAAGTCGTCACCCAAAAATGTATAATCGGCAAATAATTATTTTTTCTGTTTCATTTCTATTAATTTTTTTTTATTTAAGATGAAATAATTCGGAGATTCTTCAAGGTGGGGAAGCTTAACCTTCAACTGCACTCCCGCCAAAATTTAGACTTATTTATTTCTTGTATTGTAAATTCATTCATTCATGTCTTAGCCCTTCAGCGAGGAGGTCGGAGCCTCCTCTTTTTAAATTCTGGCCTGAGCCATGGTCGAAAGAGGTCGAACCTCTCCCACCTGTAAAAGTTTGATCTAACTTAGAGGCTGAGCCATTATCTGTACATTTTAGCAGTAAATTACAGTAAAAGAAAGTTTTTTATCTTCTCCTTCGAGCCTTGCTCTCTTCAAAGAATTTAGTCTTAAATAGGGAAAAATAATTTCCCGATACGTTATAAGAAGAAATCGGAGAGTAGTCTAGAAGAAAAGTACTGCGATTCCCTATACGGTATCAGCTACTCCATAGTAACAAATCCGTTGCTGCCACCTAACAAGAACCCCCGTCAACTTCGAACCGACCAAGGCCATAGACGGAGGGGTTTATATATATATATATATATATATATATATATATATATATATATATATATATACACACACACACAATTTATATATATATATATATATATATATATATATATATATATATAAATGTGTGTGTGGTGGTAGCAAATACCTCAGTTGTTAGTGGAGTGTAGCGGACTATCTGGTGCAACGCTGGGGTCCCATATATGGAATATCATGCATGAATCCGAACGATTTTTCATGATATATAGTTTGAACGATATGCTGGTCATAACCTTGAGTGCGGGAGTATTAACACTTAAAGTACCTCTGAACACGAAAGTGTTTTGCGTTTCCTCTGTTTTTTAAGTGTATGACAGGTTGTGTTAACTTTTATTCCGTCGTGGGTCCGAACTCATGTGAGGCGATTTTTTCATCATGAAAAATCGTTTCGATTCATACATGATTCTCTCTCTCTCTCTCTCTTGTGTATATTTACTCGTAATATATATATATATATATATATATATACAGGGTGGGCAAAAAAAGCTGATGACGAAAATTTGCAAGCTGTTTTTTGCACATGATAATGATCCAATAAACTTAAAATTTTCACACTATTAAATACACCCTTTTATACGATTGCAGTAATATTTACTTCTATTTTTCTTTATTATTTCAGATTTCAGAAAGTAAAATATAACTAAGATCCCCTAAAATAAGTGCAAAAATGCCTAAATACAGTGAAGAAGACGAAATGCTTATAAAGAATCTAAGAATTGGCCAAGGTCTGAGCGCCAGGAGAATGATACAAATGTTCCAAATAAACCGTGGACTGAATCAGGAGTTCAGTATATCATTAGAAAGGTTGATGAAACTGGAGATGTTAAGAGACGTCGTGGAAGTGGTCGTCCCAAAAGTGCAAGGACTCAGGCAAATACTGACTTAGTGGAAGGTTATATCTTAAGTCAGGAAGGTAAACCAGGAACGCACATTTCACCGAGGGAAATCGAAAAAAAAACAGGTATAAGTCGTAATCGTGTTAGAAATTTTGTGAAGCACGAAACGGGTTTAAAAGCTTATAAACGTATATCAGGGCAAAGTCTAACCGCTGTCAATGAGGTTAGGCGGATGACATGTGCAGAAAAGCCTGATAAACAGATTCCAGGGTAACTCAGAAGATTGTGGTTCTCTGGTATACGCAAATGTTGCAAGAAAACGTGATGTTGCACCCGAGCAGTTCATAAAGGAAACATTTAACTTTTCGCCTAGCATTATGGTAGGAACTTGCGTCTCAAAATTAGGCAAAACAAGAATTGTTGTGATTCAGCCACAAACCAAAATCAATGCAGAATATTATTGTACACAGGTCCTTCCACAGTATTTGGATGATATTCGCGAGATTAGTGGAAATAATTTCACTTTCCAACAAGATGGAGCACCTGCACACAGGGCGAAGCGTACAATCGCTATCTGGAACGAGAAACACCCAATTTCATTGAGCCGAACATGTGGCCTCTCTATAGTCCAGATCTTACGCCGCTCGATTATGGCATTTGGGAAGCTTTAAAATCAAAAGTTTATACACAGGTGAAAATATTCGCATTGTTGATGAGTTACACCTTGAAGTGTTGGATGGCTGGAATCAGGTGTCTCAACGATATATTGATAGATGCATCGATGAGGGGATCCCGCGTTTAACTAAATGTATTCAACGAGAAGGGGGGGTCACATAGAACAATTTTTTTTATATAAATTAAGGATTGATAAAGGAACATTTATGTTAAGTTTAACAATTCTATCTAAATTTTTTTTCAACAATAAATACATGTTTACTAGTGTCATTAGTTTTTTTTGCCCACCCTGTATACTATTTGAAATATATAAACGTAAACGTAGTTAAAATATATTGGCAGTAAAAGGTTTTAATTGATTTAAATTTTAATTTAATCGAAAATATGAGTTTTATTTAATTAAAGGAAGGGAAGGTAGGAATACGTTACAAATACTGAATGTAATTGTTTTTTTTCCACTCTTTACCACATATATTATATATATATATATATATCACCCAAGCCCGCAGGGAAAAATTATAAAACAATGTTTAAAAAGGCTAATTAATTTCGGCCGGTCACAACCAAGCCCTTTTCAAAGCCATAAACTAGTTAAAATGTCTAAAAAAGTTATAAAACTTCCGCCCTGCGGAGGAGCTAAAGTTAAAATGACTGTGTTAAGGCATATTCATGGACAGAGAGATGGTGGCTGTCATACATCTGACAGTTGGTAAAGGTAAAATATTGCCCAGACTTCAAACATTCAAGATAAGAAATCTCTAAGTAAAAATCAATCCTGTACATCTGGCAACCGGTCACGACCCAAAATTGCCCTAAAATATTTTAAAATGTTAAAAAATAAAGCTATCCATACTGTAGGACAGCTTACTATTTGAAATTGTTTTTTCTCCTAAAATATAAAATGCCTCGTATATTTGTGTCTATTCCTGGTCCCTGACCTTCATGATAGGTTTAGAATCCTGGAAGTTAAAAATATGACTATGATGTTCCCTATGCTGAACCAAGCTACTGTAAGTATTATCCAATCTCAGGTCACGTTTGTGGGAATTAATCCTCTGAAAATCAATTGTCTCTCCGATGTATTTTTGAGGGCAGCCTCCACATGGGATTTCATAAACTACGCCAGAATTGTTGGAGGCTTTTGTAATAGGATGACGGATGAACGAAGACAATTTATTTGGCATAGCGGAGACCAACTTAATCTGCTGTAGCAAGAGTGAGGAAAGCCTTTTGTTAACCTCAAAGGGCACTTTAAGGAATGAAACGTAATACTTACAGTAGCTTGGTTCAGCATAGGGAACATCATGGTCATATTTTTAACTTCCAGGATTCTAAACCTAATTTAATGGTTAGTTTAATGGTTGTTACCAGAAAGCAGCTTTTGCGACGAAGAAATAGAGCCAAACGTTTGAAATTGGCATAAAATCACCAAAAATGGTCACTCCAAGACTGGCAAAAGCGGCTTTCTAGTAGCAACCTGACCCATTAAGCCAACCTCCCTCGGACATCTATTCACCGTTGAAGTAGAAATGTTGCCGTTGTGTGACGCATTCACTTCAGCAGCTATTCGAACGCTAATATTCTTTCTGTTGCATTCGCTCAATAAAATCATGTATTTGTCTTCTTTTTCCGAGGTCTTCCTTTTTCGCCGTCGGCTTACTTTGTTCATTACACTCCCATTTTGCGAATGACAAGAGAGGGTTTTGCTCACAGTGGAGAATGAAATCCCCACTTTATTGGCTCTTTGTCTGTGTAGTTCTTCATCAAGAAGGTATTAATTAATCTTGAGTCTATTTTCGTATGAAATTTCCTTTGCAAGAGCCATTATACAGAGATATCCGTAAGAGAAGGGCACAATGTTACCAAACAATGTTCAGGTGCAGGTTTCACGAGTCAAATTATATTTTTGAAGGAAAATGGGATAAAATGTATAAATACAAATAACAGAAAAACATTCTAACCAATAATATCAATATTTCTGCGAACATAAACAATTATTTTAATCAAAACGTGATGTCACCATTAAATACAATTTCTTTCAATATTGATTAATTGCTCGTAAGTCTTCATGTAACAAAACACCACATTTGAAGGCTCCTTAATTGGACAGACATATCATTTTACTTCCTGTAACCTATCAAAAGAATTAAAAGAATTCGGTACTTACGTATTAACGGGGGGCCACCACATATTGATGATTGATTAGGTTAAGTTGTAATATTTTCGTTAGTTGAAAATTCCTAATACATCATATTTTTTAAAATATTTACAATGACTTATATTTCAAATATTTACAATGATTAATACATGTTACACATTAGAAACATTTGTTTCTGGAGGCCAAAATTTTTTGGACCTTTTCCAGTTTGTGTACCGTTTTTCATATAATTTATTTTTGCTTCTTTTCAGATCAAAAATGAGTGATAATATCAATCTCTTTAGTTAGGCTTATAAGGCTAACTAACGAAAATATCACAACCTAACCTAACCAATCGTTAGATTAACTGTACGCCCTTGACGATTGGTTAGGTTAGGTCATGATATTTTCGTTAGTTAGCCTTATAAAGCAAAAATAAATTATATGAAAAACGGTACACAAACTGGAAAAGGTCCCTATTTACTATAGATCAACTGTACGCTCGTTAGTTTTAACGAAAATATTCTGTCAAAAGTGGTGGGGGGGGGAGATATTTTATAGGTTCTGTCTAAGATACACAAACAAAGCATCTCAACCAGACCCATCCTCAGTCTGTAAAATTCACAATTACCGTTTAACCAAATTCACTTTACCAAATTTGAACTAACTCTCAACATTTTTTCACACAGTAAAAGATTCCTACGAATTTGCCAAAGAAATCTCATCCACGAACAATGCAAACCAACTCGGCATGACGACTTTTAACATAGAATCACTTTACATCAATGTTCCCATATCAGAAGCCATTAATATGTGTGTGTCAAGAAACTATACCATAACCAAACTGTCAAAACAATAAACCTAATTAAAAAAAGAATTCCACAGACTTAAATCCTCGCATCCTCCGATACATATTTCATTTTCAGTAACAAATTATACAAACAAACAGATGTTGCTAACATATTTCTAAGTCACCACGAGGAAATCTAGCTACAACAGTGTCCGTACAATATAAACCCCACACACACTCGGGTTAACTCAGGTTAACTTAACCTAAAACAAATCAGAGGGTGTGCAATATCTGATGAAGCATAAAGGACGACTTATTTGACTTCGAGTTTTTTTTAATTAAAATCCTAACGCGGATGAAATTCGAAAAAATAACGTATACGGTAAAATCGCTTTCTCTAAACTTTCTAATAGAATCCCTCTCCTTCTCTACTGTAACACAAGCGAAAGTAAGTAAAAATTTGAAAAAATGAAATATATAATCTGTTCGACCTACTGGGTAAAAAATGATCACGGACGAAAATTTACGAAAATGTTCGACCAGCTTGGGCATTTATGACTATATACACACACACACACACCACATACACAGTATATTAGGGTGGTAGCCAAAACATCAACATGGCGGATTTCATCGGACCAGTTCATGATTTTATTTTGTGTTGAGCAAAATTGTCAAATTTGAGCTTTCTATGCAATCATTTAGTGCTGCAGCATCGTCGTCGAAGATTTATTCTATAAAGCCATTTAAGCTCGGTCTCATTACATGCATAGAAATTTCTTATGATCTTGCTGATTGATTCATTTCTGTCATATTGTTTATCTCACCTTTTTTATCTCTTCCTCGGATTCACAGCCATGTCCCAAACGAGAACTAAACTGAGTTGTACCTTATAGGTAACCCCCTGGACTCTGGAGAAGATCCTTGGAGCGAGGCTTCTCTCTGAAGGTGATGCACTTCGTTTATTCTTCTATCATGATACGGTACTAAAAAAGAGGGTGAGGGAAAGATTGACGTTCGAGGAGGTGTCTGCCTTCTGGGAACGGGCTGGTCTTCCCATGACACTGGCCAAACATGCCATTGGGAGGCTTGAACGACTCCACGACTGGTGGAAGGACTTGCAGAAGAATGCCAATCGCGGAGGATCAACTCAGAAAGAACGGGAGGCGACATTCTTGGCGGATATGAAGAAAATTTTCGATGTGTCCCATCAAAATGAGGAGGCGCTCATCAAGATACCTGAGGACAGAGAGTTTCTGTGATTTCAGTTGGGGAAGCTTGGGCAACCTCATCAATGGGTTTCGTGGACGTTCGGCTGCCCGGAAGCAGGAAAGGAAGTTGGAGAGGGAAGCTGCTAAAAAGGAATGGCGGGAGAGAGAGAGGCTAAAAGGCAACTGCATCTCCCTCAAGATTCTCGAATTCGAGCAGCATAGGCAAAAGGCCATATGGAAAACTATATACGCCTATCGTACAGTTTACATTACAGTCCACAGCAAGGTCTAATTTAAACTCACGCCTAAACACGCCTACAATATGGTATTGTATACAGTACCTTTATTTCATAATTTAATACAAAATATTAATTTATTGTAGTGAATAATTAAAATTGCCTCGGGATTTGCGATAAAGCCTATTGGAAATGGGAAAAAATAGAACAAACAAATAGAGCAAACACAACAAAATATGTAGGCATTGGGCCTACATTAACAACAAACAAGAACGTATTTTTTTGTACCAAAATTTTCTATCACATTGACTCGTGAAAATTTTGAGAAGTAATGAAAATACAAAAATTATACGTTTTTTTTCCCCGTTTGCGGACGTAAGCAAAATTTAAGCAACCAAAAGATTTAACTTCCTTTAGGCAAGGAAGATGTGTTTAGTCTTCCGACAAGTTCTGAGTGAAAAATAATAATAAAGCCATAGGAT
Organism: Bathynomus jamesi; assembly: GCA_023014485.1. Classification (NCBI taxonomy): domain Eukaryota; kingdom Metazoa; phylum Arthropoda; class Malacostraca; order Isopoda; family Cirolanidae; genus Bathynomus; species Bathynomus jamesi. Next base: position 595,138 of record JAJOZX010001845.1, on the reverse strand, counting down.
AGGCCTATCCCAGTGAGTAATTAGGCACAATGTGTTGCCTGTGTTAATTGAACTTAACAAACGCCTTGCGTAACCTAGTTGCCTATATCGAGAGAAAAGCAGGGTAGGCAATCGCGCGACCTACAACCGGATGCGAACTTCAACAAAAAAGGTATGGTGGTTTCCTTTTTACCAATGGGCTACATTAAATACCAAAGTCAATAAATTTAATAATTTAACTAAAAAACTGCTTAACAAGGTCTTTTGAAGACCTCCACAGACACGCAACTCTTAACGAAAAAACATAGGCTTTATGCCGTCGACCGTAGGCATTAAATCTGGTGGAAATTTCCATCGGATAGTCAGATTGAAAGCAATCAACCATAGGCCTATATAGTTTTTATATGGAGGGCCGTGTGGGGACACAACTAAATACAATCTTAACAATGACACAAAAGATATGGAACTGGATCAAATTCACACAAAGTAAAATCACCACATTCACAAATTTCTGACTGTGTAACAAAAACAACAAAACACTGTAGTAACCTTACATCATTTGAATAATAATGACTCAACTTTGGATGAAAGGTTACAGCAGTTGTGACTATTAGAATCAGTTGGCATAAAGGACAGTACAATTTCACATGAAGGCCACTTGATGACAGAACAATTTAGGGATACATTACAACACAGAGACGAGAAATACAATGTGGAACTGCTTGGAAAATACCATGTCCAGAAATAATGGACAGTTTGGAAGTAGCTAAGGCACATCTGTATAAAAACTACAGAAAACTTAAAAATTACACTCTTAGAACAATATGACAATGTATTCAAAGAACAATTGGAAATGGACTTCATTGAAGAAATTAGTGATGAACCCTTTAAGAAACGAGGTTGTTATTATTTAACACGCAGAGGTGTTGGACAAACCTATTTTTGACTATAAACATTATTCAGACCTTAATAAACTCTTGAGAATTACAGTTTATTGCTGCAAGTTTGTCAATAGCTACCTTCTCAAACACTCCTCAAAAGGCCTTTTCGAACTTAACAGAAACCTCAACAAAATACTGGCTCAAACACATAGAAGCTTCAGAATTTGACAAGGAGCTGAAGTATCTTAAGTCCAGTAAAACAATAAACACTAGCATTCCTTCACTTGTCATGGATCTAAATCTGTACCTAGATACGGAGGGTGCAATAAGGTGTAAAGGAAGACTCAACAAGGTTCTCGTAACAATAATTATACGTACACGATGGATTTTAGAGTTAGCGAGCGTTCACGAGGAAGTAGATTTAGGCGTACACGTATTTAAGGATTTAAAAGTTAGGAACCAGTGCCTGGAGTCTTTCGCAAAAGCTAATAGGATGTTAGGCTTCATAGCGCGTAATTTCGAATTTAAATCGAAGAATATTCTATTGCCCCTTTACAAGTCCCTAGTCAGGCCTCATTTAGAATATGCCGTTCAGTTTTGGTGCCCGTATTTGCGTGAGGATATTGATAGGTTAGAAAGGGTTCAGCGTCGAGCCACGAAACTAATTCCGTCATTGCGCAACAAGCCTTATGAAGATAGAATTAAAGAGTTAGACTTGCATTCACTCGAAACTAGGAGATTACTGGGGGAGCTCATTGAAGTTTTCAAAATCGTGAATAAAATCGATAACGTAAATTTGATAAACTGTTCACTTTTGATAATAGCAATACTCATATATAATGGATTTAAGTTGCGTTGCAGAAGTTTCATTACTAATATCGCTAAAATCTTCTTTACGTTTAAAGTAACTGATAAGTGGAATAATCTTCCCTCGTCAGTCGTGAATTCTACCAGCGTTAATGTGTTTAAGAACCGTTTAGATAGGCATTTTAAAAATATTAACGTTGTTTAATATAATAATAAAACAATTAGTAACAGGAGCTCTAGGAGTGGTGATCGGGGATGAGTCTGTTGACGACTAATGCCAGGTTGTGACATGCCAGCGTGTGATATGCCAGCAAAAAAAAAATTAGACTAACACGAACTTAGATGTAGCTCGTAGCGTAAACTAACCCACTTTTTGTTATTCTTTTTTCCTCTATCCTTATTTGCATATCTGTAACTCTCTTCATTGCATATCTGTAGTTTGCATGGTATGATAGTGTTTGAGTTAAGAATGTGTTGCGTGGTTTGTAATGCGTTCTTATTTTACTTCTTTTCATCTTCCACCCCTTTCCGGCAGAGTGGACTGCATCCTCTACCTCCTCTACCGGCAGTGGCCGGTGGATGATGATGGGGAATCTTTCTTTCTCTGAATGAATGTTAACCCACGAATGATAGGTTTTGCTACTTACTTAACCCCTTATTCTCCTCTTTTAACCCCCTTCTCTTTCCTTTCTCTTCGGCTAACCTTAGAGTGGATCTTAGGGTCTTTGTTAGCCCTACCTTCTGTAGAGCTGTAGAACTCCAAACATCCAATTTTTCTTCCAAGGAGGAATCACTTCACAAATCTCATCATCAGGGATACCCACAACAAAATACACTACATGGAGTCCCACAAACGCTGACAGATGAGAAAAACTTACTGGCTACCAAACGGTAGAACTAAAAGAAATTCTTAGACACAAGCATTCCTTGTAAACGAATCCATTCACGACCCTTTAAGATCCCAAGCCCTCCAGAGCTACCTGTGGAACGAGTAACATTTACTCAGCCATTTGAAACCACGGGTATTGACTACACTGGAGCGGTGAATGCGAGTTTTGAAGACAAAATGGACTCAAAGGGATATAAGGTGTACATTGTACTCTTCACCATGTGCTGCAACACGTGTTATATATCAAGACATAGTGGAAGATCTGAGAACGTAGCCTTTTATTGCTGCTTTCAGACGATTTTGTGCACACAATTCTGTGCCCAAAACTATATGGTCAGACAATGCCACATCAAATCTGGTGAATGAATTATTCATCAGATCTGTATAGTGAAACAGTCCAGACGTATTTGATCAAATACAAAATAATCTGGGATACATTCCTGTTAATTCACCATGGTATGGTTTCACTTGGGAAAGAAACACAAACTGTAAAGAAATGTCTTACAAAGACCATTGGGACCAAACATCTACCAACTTTTTGAACTCATGACTATTCTGACAGAAATTGAAAAATGTTGTCAACAACAGACCAATGACTTATGTGGGAGATGGTTTTAATGAGCCAGAACCTCTCACACCAAACCCCCTAATTAAAGGAGAAACAGTAAACATGTTACTAGAATATGAAAGTAAGAGTACAGAGGAGCCAGATTGGGTGGTACAACACAAAGAACTCGCCACAAAATACCAACATTTGACACAAATCAAAACTCAGTTTATAACAAAATGAAGAGAAGAATACTTTACAAGTCTTAGAGAAAGACATGAACAATTGACAGGACAAACTTGAAATGATTCAGTCAAAACTGGGGACATTGTGTTGATACATGACAAGACTCCAAGACAGCATTGGTCAATGGGGAAAGTCTTAGAGCTCAAAACTGGTGAAGATGAAGTGACCAGAGTTGTAAAACTGAAAACAACAACTGGTAAAACCATCAGAGATATTACATTACTATATCCAGCGCTCGAATTGAGGGGGATGGCATCCCCCTTGTTTACTCAAAATCAAATAACCACCTCCCCTTGTTAACTCAAAACAAATAACCATCCCCCTTATTATCTAAATAAAATACGCTTCAACAACAACCTAATTCTGACTAAAGCACAGAAAGTAAAATAAAATATCTCCGTATTACGTGCTTTGGCTTATGAAAGACTAATATATTTATAAGTTTTTATGTCATTTAACTGGTTTAAAATAAATATTCTATAGTCATATAATGTGTTGTGATTAAGGGAAGGGAACAGGGGGGTTGATTGTGATTAAAATGGATTTTATCATGGTATTTCAAATTATAAGTTCCAAGTCAGGTGTCATAATTTACTTTCATGAAAAAATATGGAAATCACTAGAAAAACCGTTTCACTAAACTAATGATTTTGCTGCATTTCTTTCCCTGAAAAGTCACCAGAATGTATCATTATGCAGTTAGGGTACATTTTTTTAAAATTTTCACGGCGACCATGCTTCCGGATCCCCCTACCCTACCCATCCTCACCACCATCCCCTTTGTTTAAATTTTACAATTCGACCACTGACTATATCCTTTGGAATGTGGGGCTAAGTTCGAACCCATTACCCCAAAGGATAGATCAGGATACTATTGATGAAGAAGCTCTCAATGTACCTGATGTAACTTAGACTACACCAGACAGACCTCAAAGAAAGACTGCTTTGAAAGTCAGAAGACTTTTACAAGAAAAAAATTAAGACTGGTGACTTATAAGACTTACAAATAACATTATTCAACAACATTTTTTTTTCTCAGATGATAGTAGTTGTTTTCTTTGCATTTTTCATCTCTGATTACGAAAATGATAACGAAATTTTGGTATCACGTCAGGTTTTCAAGAAATTTAGGTCTTAATTCTTGACCAAATTTGTATATAGATGATAAATTGAGCAAATTATTAAAACTGCATCTACTCCAAAGCAGAGAGCATCCCAGCAGAAAATGTTTTAGCTAGCGTAGAATGATGTGATTTCTGCTCCTGACACGTTCAAACCTGTGGTAACATGTCAATTTTCCTTCTGTGTTATCTGTCATAGAAGGCCACTTGCAGTTATGAGTCACTCAGTCTGCTGCAAGCTGCTTTGTGGTGCGGGTCTGTTCATGTGCAGTGAGGTTTGATTTAACAGTTTTTTCAATTTCCCTAATCATTTAATTGTGCATGTGTTACACAAAATAGCGTCTTGAAGGAAAAAGGGATAATTTAAAACGTCGCGTAAATGTGTGAACAATCCTAACAGTTTCTGTTATGTGTGCGGTGATTACGTGATAAAGAGGATGATGAAGAGTATCGACAAACTCGAGGAAAAGAGCCTCACTTCATAACTCAACCTGAGCTTAATGATCTGGTTCGAGATTTGAATTTATCGAAAAATCAAACAAAACTTTTAGTGTCCAGATTAAAAGGATGGAATTTGATTGCAAACGATACCGGCATATCCGTTTTTCGCAAACGCCAGAAATATATACAGTATATATAAATTCTTTTCTATGACTGGTGATCTTTCTTTTTGTAATGGCAATGGCAGTTTCATGATGGTCCTAGGAGTCTAGGACACGAGCATAAACCTTTAGAATGGCGACTTTTCATCGATTTGTCAAAACTTAGTTTGAAGGCTGTCCTGCTGCATACTGGAAATATCTATCCTTCAGTTTCTATTGGACGTGCTGTCCATATGAAAGAGTCGTATGAAAATATGGAATTTCTCGTGAATAAAATAAATTACAAAACAGCCCATCATCACAGATGTGCCAATAGTATATAATTGGGCTGCTTCTTGGTTTACAGCTTGGATATACAAAATATTGCTGTTTTTTTTTATGAATGGAACAGCAGAGCAAAGAATTCTCATTATACTGTTAAGAACTGGCCACCTCGTCAATCTTTCACTTCTGGACAAAAAAATGTTGCGTGCCATAAACTGGTGGATCCTGAAAAAGTTTACTTGCCACTTTTACACATCAAGCTAGGATTGATGAAAAATTTTGTTAAGGCAATGGGCAGAGCAGGAGATGGATTCCAGTACGTGAAACAAAAATTTTATCTGATTAGTGATGCCAAAATAAAAGAGGGAATTTTCGTTGGTCCACAAATAAATGAATTAATGAAAGATGGTGCTTTGATGAAGTCCTGAATGAATCTGAAAAAGCAGCTTGGAATGCTTTTGAAGCAGTGACCCAGAATTTCTTAGGCAACAAAAAATCGCCTAACTATACCGAATTGGTTTAGGAACTTCTCCAAGCTCACAGATCATTGGGATGTAATACGAGTTTAAAAATTCATTTTCTGCATTCGCACTTGGATTTTTCCCACCAAACCTAGGAGATATCAGCGATGAACATGGAGAGTGGTTTCGTCAGGACATTTCTGCGACGGAGAGACGATACCAGGGCAAGTAATTACTGCTGGACACTAATAAGAGAAGCCTCAGATGTCACTTGCAAGCGAAAATTATCAAGAAAAACATTTTAAAGAAATAAAAATTATTTTATTATTGTCCTTGTGTAGAGATTATTCTATTCTATTCGAATATAAAACAATTATTTTCTAAAAAATCTAACGTGATAGCAAAATTGCCTGGTCATTTTCATAATGAGCGTGCAAAAATCTGTTAGAATCACCAGATTTCATTTGAGTAAAAAGGGAAAGTTCAAATTTGTTGAACAGTGTAATTAGCAGTTAAAATGTTTATTAACTTTACTTTAATTCCATTAATTTCCTATACCTAGGGGAGTCAAACTGATTGACATAACTTTAACTAAATTTGAGAAGTTGGCCTCTTAAACTTTTACGCTTAAATAGGTCTTGAGTAATCTTTCTGTTTCTACTATCGTACTCCGTTTTTTTTAACTCGTTTCATATGATTTGAGACAATTTATCAAAAATTTAATGTATGGCGTACAAATGTTTTCTTCTGACCCACCTGTATATGGAAAACTATGCACGCCTGTCATGCAGTTTACATTACAATCCACAGCAAGGCCTAATTTAAACCCAGGCCTAAATATAGTATCGTATATGGTACCTTTATTGTAGGCTTGTTTGGGCCTGGGTTTAAATTAGGCCTTGCTGTGCACTGTAATGTAAATTGTATGACAGGCGTGTATAGTTTTTCCATGGGTCGTCTATTTCTTCTGATGTCGTTTGCTGAGCCATCGGCACCCAAACGCCGGCGTCCGAAGAATGTCATGACTCCTGAGATCGCGGCAGCATTGGACAGAACGAAAATATCAGACTGAAACGCTGTTTTTGCACTGGCATACTTCTCCAAGGCTATGGGCCATGACCCTAAAGAGTTGGCTCTCAACAGGTGGACCATCAGGTGCTGCTATCGTCATCGAGCAGAAAATGGGAAAGGACCTTCTTCACTTAACCTATCGACATCACGTGTACGAAGTGGTTCTATCGGACGTCTCTAGTCAAGTCATGGGTTACTCCAGTGGCCCGGAGATAGAACTGTTCAAGCGTTTCAAAAACGCGTGGCCATCCATCGTTTCCAACAGGATAACTGATGCGAACGCGGATGAGGAAACCGCTGCCATTCTGTCTGAGAACTTACACTGGAAGGATGAAACTGTCCAATTCGTCAAAGCTGCACTCGGCAATCCCACCTTAGAGATTACTACAAGGAACTCCTGAGCTTGTCCTAATCTACTTCGGAGAAGTCCCTCCTCGTGGCGTCGTCTGGATCAGCGCCCCTGGTGCCTTGCACTGTGCTCGTTAAATGGCAAAAGCAATCTACGCATTGAAGGTCTTCATCCTCTGGGAACAGTTTGACGTGACACCCAGGGAAATGAAGGGTATCAGAACCTTGAATCTCTTCGTTGGATTTTTGTACGTCCGAGCATGGTTCTCTCTTACCAGGGCGGTCGAGGCACCAAGAAACGACATTAAGACGCTCCGAGCACTGTCCAAATAACGGGCCATCAACCTAGCTGTGGTCAGAGTTGCCACAGCACATGTAGTTTTTGAGCGAGGAGAACGTGGAGTTCTCATTCTTTGACGACTTCGTTGATCCTGATGTTAAGAAGATGATGGTACAGGCTATGCAGGAGCGGCCAGGATCTGCAGAACACAGGCTTCCACCAAGATCACTCTACCAATGGCTGCCACCGTCAGTATTGCAGACCTTGTAACGAAGAAGACAGAGCGGTTCTACACCGTCCTGGGCCACCCCGATGCTATACTTGAAGAACACCCGAGATCATGGATCCAAAACCCGCAGCACCTTGAGGCTCAGCATCAAATCTCTGGCCTCATTGTCAGAAATGATCGTGCAGAGCGAGTGGCGGCCCTCATCCAGGATCACAATAGTATCCTGACGAAGGATGAGGCAGAGAAGAGGGCCCTCCTCCATGTCGTCCCGGAACACCGAAAAGCATTTCCCAACGCCAAGAAGGAGACAGTCAAGCAGAAAAAGTGATGTGGTTGTGTTCCCGAACTCCCAGTTCATCAGATTTCGAGATATTTTATGTATAAATAATAAATACTAGGGGCACTCAATATATTTTGCCCCACCCTTTTTTCTTAGCTAAATAATAGGCCATGGGGCTGAAATGTCTTTTGGGACGTAACTTTGAACTGTCTGCGCTTCACATAACCGGAATTTTCCAGTTTCACCCCCCCCCCCCACTTTGTATAAAATCTCTTTTAAAAGCCCTTGTATAAAATCGGTAGTTAACGCAGTTTCGAAAATGGCGTCTGACAGTGATGTGCGTTGTACACAGAGAGCTGTTATCGAGTTCTTAACGGCAGAGAAGGAAACAGTTGGAAATATTCACAAACGCCCCCAAAACGTTTACGGAGATGCTGTTGTTGATCGAAGCACAGTTGGACGCTGGTCTAAACGTGTGAGATCATCGGAGAGAGGGAGAGCCAGCCTCGATGATGAGCCACGCAGCGGTCGTCCGGCATCGGCTGTGACATCTCACACTGTGTAACGTGCTAACAGCATCATTGAATCAAATCGGCGCGTCACATACAAGGAGCTATCACTGGAGCTAGGAATTAGTGAAGGAAGTGTGAATACGATAATTCAGCAACTGGGATACTCAAAAGTGTGTTCACGGTTTGTTCCTCGCGAACTGACTGCAGATCACAAAGCCCAAAGAAAAGAAATTGCTTCTGAGTCGTTGGTTCGATACGAGACAGAAGGGGATGACTTCCTTTCACGAATTGTGACTGGGGATGAGACTTGGGGTACACCACTTTGAACCTGAAACAAAACACCAATCCATGGAGTGGCATCATACAGACTCCCCAGGCAAGAAAAAGTTCAAAATGGCTCCCTCTGCAGGAAAGGCCATCACAAAAATGCGCTTGACTGTGTTACCCCACACTCCATACAGCCCGGATCTGGCACCTTCAGACTTCCATTTGTTTGGACCAATGAAGGATACTATTCGTGGAAGAAAGTTTCAGAGTAACGATGAGGTTGTTGAAGAGATTAAGAGGTGGCTTCAGCGGAACCCAGCCGACTTTAACCAGCAAGAAATAAAGGCCTTTGTTTCGAGGTGGAGGAAAGCCGTAGAAAATGATGGAGGCTATGTGGAAAAATAAAAAATTGTAAAAAATGTATGTAACTACTTGTGTACAAAATTTCTGGAACTTACAAGGAAACTTGGAAAGAAAAAAAAAGGTGGGGAAAAATATAGTGAGTGGTCCTCGTGTGTATGTGTATATATACAGGGCGTCCCAAAAAAATGTATACACACTTTAAATACTTATAAAGGCAGTGTTTATTAAAATACATTTCATTTTCAAAATCTAATAGAATCTACAGACATTATTTAATTGTTTTGTCAACGCCTGTTTTCAAACTGACGTCCGTTCTGGTCCAGGCACTGCTGATAACGCGAAGCAATGGAATCGCAAACATCACGAAACATTTCGTTTGGTATTTGTGTGCATTCTAATTCAATGGCTGCTCTCAATTCAGCGACTGTTGCAGGTTTTATAGCGTAGACTTTGTCTTTTAAGTATCCCCATAAAAAAAGTCTAGTGGTGTGAGGTCTGGTGAACGCGGAGGGTATTCTACGAAACCCCTTCGTCCAATCCACATCCACATCGTGCCAAGTACCACTCGCAATACTCCACTCTTCGGTCCAGATCATCTTCATTAATAGCATGGACTAATCTTGGAATGTAACTTTTCCATTGACAGTGCTTCAAAATGCGTTGGACAGACGATTCTGAAATTCCTACCTCACGACTCGCTTGCCGCACAGATTTTCTTGGACTTTGGTGATACGTTTCCAGTACTCTTTCTTGCTTTGTGGGGCTTGTCGATGTCCGTGGTCTTCCGGAACGCTTCTTGTGGACATTCTGAACAGTTCCATCGGCTTCAAACTTATCTCTAATTCGAGTGATGGTAAGTCGCGTTGGTGGATCTGTTTGAAACTCCCTCCTAAACTGTCTTTGCACTTCAACTGCGTTTTCACACTTCCAGTAGCATTTTAGAATGAATTTCCTTTGTTCAAAGCTTAGTCTGACTGCCATTATTAATTCTAATGGGTTTAACTTGGAAAGAAAGAAACATCAATTGAGCTATCAGCTGTTAAAGTGTGTATACATTTTTTTGGGACGCCCTGTATATATATATATATATATATATATATACTGTATATGTATAAAGATAAATAAACATACATACTGAATAAGTGGAAATATACATTCCATTTTCATCAAGTTTTCTTTCTTTCCTTTCTAACGTATGTACATATATAATATACGCATGGGGCATTTACAGAGAAACCTCTGAGTTGATGCGGGACCTTTACATAATGTCCCTCTAAATTCATATTTCCCATGAACCTACTAAAGGAAATGAAAAAATAACTTGCCCCCATGAAAACCTTTCCAGTTATCTTTTCAGCACCACCCATATATATATATATATATATATATATATATATATATATATATATATATATATATATATATATATATATATATATATACAGCAGTGGCGGTTCTTTAGATTAGGCAGGTGAGGCGACACCTCACCTAATAAAAACAAAATATTTCATCTTATATATTATATATTAATAAGATAAATTTATATAAATGCATAAAAATATTATTCATAAAAAGTTTTTTCCCATTCATTTTGTACACAAAAAGTCCTATATTTCATGCATAAAGTGCTAGCATTCAAAAATAACTTGCTTCGCCTCGTATTCATGAGGCGAGACAACCAAAATGTTCAGTGTTGCTACGAATATAAACTAGTTGCTATGACGCCGATGACGTCACTCACACTGCTGAAATATTACTGGCTGAGGCGAAATGAATTTTCGCCTCAGCCATATAATGTTTATTTCCATATAATGTTTATTGTTTGTCATATGTTATATATGTGTTATGCCACGAGTTAGATTATTATACGGGATATATATATATATACACAGGGCCGGATCTAGAAGTTGCGAGGCCCTAGGCCAGGGGTGGGCAACCTTTTTAATTGAGCGTGCCAAAATCGTCAAATCTTTGATGCAAAATTTTCTCACGTGCCAACCGAAATTTTGTGGAACATCATATTATTTGGTGCCTTTTTAAGTATTGGGGAGAACCTTTTCAAATAATCAAAAATGAAACTGGAGCGGTAAAATCAAAGAATATTTTAAGAGTGATTATTGTAAGTCATGTAAGATTGAATAAATGTAAAATTTAGTGACGGAATTTTTACTTGAATGTCGTTCTACCCTGTTGATAGCGTGGATATTTTTTATTAGCCTTTAAGTGTAATTATAGCTGCCATATACAGCCACACAATTTAAAAACGCAATTTTTAACATCAGCAAAAGAGTAAACAATAATTCTGATTTTTTTTTGTTTTTTATATATCAGATCAATCAGCCATAAGTTTTTTCAAGTTTTCCCAATACATTACAGTGCCCAATCTCATAATCGTTTTACTTGACTAAAGCACAATGAAAGAAAATAAAATTAAAGATATTCTTTTATTGATTCTTAATCCCTTATGAATAATACATAAAAATTACAGAGAAAATAAAATGTTATTTTACCTACATAATATATTAAACAGAAGTTAATCTTTACCATTTTTTAGCAGAAAACATTAAGTTAAAATATAAAACTCAGCGAAGAATTTGGATATTTATTTATTTAATTTTTTTTAAGGTGAGCCCGGGGAATCGCGTGCCGGAAAAAAGTCGTTGGCGTGCCACGTTTGGCACGCGTGCCAAGGGTTTCCCGCCCCTGCCCTAGGCAGATCTAGAAATTGCGAGGCCCTAGGCCTATACTGTATATATGAAAATATGGACTTAATTATCGGTACTATACCAGCAATATTAGAATCCCGCATAGACAGAACTATGCCAGCACTTAAAAATTAAACCAAACCAAAATAATCACGCATGGAAATTGTATAAGAAATATAAATAAACCATACAAATAAGTATAAATTATAATATGAATCAAGATTTGTATCGAAAATATAAGACAATGATTTCTAAGATTTATATAATATTATAGCTTTATAGGTAATGACTTTCCATAGTATACAAACGTTTTTCATATGTGATGTATAAGAGATGTTGACATTTCATTTTTTATAATAGTGAGCGATCGACTTATCAGGCTAAATATTAATGCTTTAATATTTGGTTCAGATGCTCCTTGAATATTACAGCAATGCTTTTCTACTTTTCTTCGAGCTAAACTCTTCAATTAATTGAGAATAATCTAATGAATTTGTTATATCGTTTTCTATTGATAACATAGCTAATGATTACAATCTCGCTTGAGACATGGTGGAACTCAAATATGTTTTAATAAGTGTGAGACGCGAGAAACTTCTTTCAGCCGAAGCAACAGTAACTGGGATGGTTAATACTATTCGAAGTGCAACATAAACATTAGGATAAATCTCACTTAGTTGTTTTTGCACTATAAAAAAGGGCATTTCCGAGATCTGTTTTCTCAGGTATAAACCTGCAAAGTACTTTAAGCTCTTCATAGAGTTCTAAATCATTAATATCACTTGAACAGAACGCGCAAAACGGCTTGAGCGAGGCCCCTTTGGCGCGAGGCCCTAGGCGATCGCCTAGTTCGCCTATAGCTAAATTCGGGCCTGTATATATATACTGTATATATATATACACATTTCAACTGCAAACAACACACAGTATAATTAACGTAAAGAACGACGCTTGCATAGAAGAACGTTCTTCTATACAAGCGTCGTTCTTTAAGATATATATATATTTAGGATGGTTCTTATTTTTCGAAATTGCAAATTTCAACGCGTCACCCCCTCAATATATTCCATTTGACAAAAAGCAAAATGTGCAAAATCTCAAGTAATTATAAATATTCTTATTGGTGCCGCACAAGGACTCAAATTTAGTTAATTATTGAAACATAAATACACGAATTTTTTATTAGCATTCCACTATAAGGGGCAAATAACAGCAGTTAAAGAACAGCATAAACTAAAATAGACATTGACTACTGATTAATTAGAAACTGAATTGAACTAAACATTTTAAGACTGAAAGCATAGTAGAATTGGCCTAGTAGTGATGGCTGCTTATGAAGCACCTTTAAATATTAATTGATTTTAATAAACTTCTATGGTACACGTTTTATATTAACCCTTTAATGACGGATGGTACCTTAAGGTCCACCAGAAATAATAATATAAATTGTACTACAATGCCTCGTTTCTATAAATGTTTCTACATGTTTATATATAGATGTCATTTAGTTGTTGAGAAAGGAACCCAAAATGTGTGTCATTTCAGTGACTAGTTACTAAAATATTTAGTTTTGAATGACAATAAAACCTATACGTTCTGGTAACAAGAGTGACCGCATATGCTGCGGACTAGTCCTTAAAGGGTTAACAGGAAAAAAATGCGGGGGTGAAACCCCGAAATTTTATATATTTCATTTTTCCTATACATATAAGAACTACCCAATCAACTAAAAATTTGGGGGTCTCACCCCCGCATTTTTTTTCCTATTAATATAAAACGTGCATCAAAGAAGTTTTATTAAAATCAATTAATCTTTAAGGATGCCTCATAAGCAACCATCCCTCTAGGCCAAATCTATTATGCTTTCAGTCTTAAAATGTTTAGTTCAATTCAGTTTCTAATTAATCAGTGGTCAATGTCTATTCTAGTTGATGCTGTTCTTTAACTGCTGTTATTTGCCCTTATAGTCAGGCAACGATGGCCAAACCCCGGCTCGCGAGCCGCATGCGGCTCTCGAGGTTGTTAAATGCGGCTCGGGAGACAATTTTGTTTTTATTGTATTTATCATAAAAGACAAAATTCATAATACAAATATAATTTTTTTTTCACATAATAAAAAAAAAAATGAAAAAAAACAAGGAAAAATTTAATTGACAATAAAATGCGTCATGCGTACGACAATTTCCTTTGCGTGACAGGCACTAAGCGGGATAATTACGTAATTAACACCAAGCGCCACTCACCAGTGTCCAGTATCCCTCGAGCTACGCTGCGGGCCGCGTGTAGTAAAGAGTGAGTGTGTTTTAAAATTGGCTTCTTAGATCAAATAGTGGCTATTTTTCTCAGCTATACAAGTGAAAGTTATACAACCCCTTAGTTGATTAAAATGACTGAGCAGACAAAGTGTAAGAAACGGAAATAAGTTATGAAGAAGAAAATAGAGTTTTTAAACAGGAGTGGGAGGAGAGCTTTGCCTTTACTGTTAAGGGTGGAAAACCTGTGTGTCTTATCTGCCATGTGGCACCCAATCACTTTAAAGCCAGTAACTTAAAGCGTCATCATGAAACTAACCATAAAAATTTTATTACGGAATTTCCTCCCAAATCAGAATTGAGGAAGACTAAGTAAAATCTAGCCTAGTTGCCCAACAAACTGTAGTTTCATCATTGTGTGAGACAGCTGACTTAACCACTGAAGCTAGTTTTGTTATGGCATGGAATATTGCTCGTGCTCAACTTCTCTACAGTAGTGGAGAATTTGTGAAGAACAATATTGCCGATGTTACTGCAATTCTCGCTCCAGATAACACAAAGCTTCGAGAACAAATAGCAAGTATTTCTATTTCCCGCCACACTACAGAGAGACATATTTCAAAAATCAGTGCTGAAATTATATGCTCGTTGCAGAGTGATTTGAAGAATTCTGTTGCATTCAGTTTGGCCCTCGATGAATCCACAGATATTAAAGATAACCCTCAACTGGCGATATTTGTTCATTATGTTACTGGCGATGGAAATGTGAAAGAAGAACTCTTGGACTTAATGACCCTAAGAGAAACCACCAGAGGGGTTGACATAAAGAACGCACTTGACTTGAGCATTATCAAATGCTCAAGTAACATTGAATAAACTTGTCAGTGTTGCAACAGATGGAGCACCAGCTATGGTAGGACAAAATGTAGGCCTAGTTCGGCTCTTGACACGCGATCCCAAGTATACTGTGTGTCTCTTTATTCACTGTATCATTCACCGTGGTCATTTGGTAAGCTGCAAGCAAGTACTTTAGGTATGACAGTGTTATGAAATGTGTTCTAAAAATTGTGAATTTCATTCATTCAAATGCAAAAACGCAACGAGCGTTTAGAAATTTTATCGAGGAGCTGGATCTTCAAGATAAGCCAGATGACCTTTCATTCTACTGCATTGTAAGGTGGTTATCAACTAGTAATCTCCTGAATAGGTTTGTTGCACTGTTGGAGCCTATCATTGATTTCTTGAGAGAAAAGGGAAAGTCATACCCACAACTAGAAGATCACGAATGGGTGCAGGATCTGATGTTTTTTACTGATGTAATACAACACCTTGAAAATCTAAATTTGGCACTTCAGGGAAAGGATAAGGTCATTTCTGACCTTACACAGACAGTTTTCAGTTTCCAGAATAAAATAAAGCTCTTCCAAAAAGATCTAGTAACAAAAACATTTGACCACTTTCCCCACCTGAAAAACCGAGCAAACACTTTTCCTGATATTGAAATAAAAGATAGTAAATTGGAGGAATACAAAGGTAAATTAGAAGGACTAATTGATGATTTTCAGTTCAGGTTTGATGAACTAAAGAAGCAAAAAACCATGCTTCGAATTTCTTGTAAATCCTTTTCTGATTGATGTCGTCAACGATGGCTGTCCTGTTACCACACCTTTTGTTACGGAAGCTGCTTCAATACAAACAGAACTTTTGGAGCTACAGGAGGACGTGGGTTTAAAGTTGATACATAAAAGCTTATCTGCAGTTGAGTTTTGGAAGCAAGTACCAGAGACAAAGTATCCTCACCTCAGGAAAACCAGTTTCCGACTTATCTCAGTTTTTGGGACAACTTATTGCTGTGAAGCACTCTTCTCGGTAATGAAGTTTGTAAAGTCAAAACATCGTGCTGCCCTCACTAACGAACACCTGACTGAGCTTCTTCATACCGCCTTAACATCACATCAGCCAGACTTTAAAGCATTAACAGTCAAAATGAAGACCCAAACTAAGCCTTCTACAAGCAGTAATTAAACAATTTAATAATGTGAGTATAACTATATGCATATGTATATGTTTTTAATAATTAAATTCTTTTTAAAATATTTTGCGGCTCTCGTACATCTGAAAAACGTCGTATGTGGCTCTTGGGTCCAGGAAACTTGGCCACCCCTGTATAATAGTGGAACGCTGATAAAAAATTCGTGTATTTATGTTTCAATAATTAACTAAATTTGAGTCCTTGTGCGGCACCAATAAGAATATTTATAATTACTTGAGATTTTGCACATTTTGTTTTTTTGTCAAATGGAATATATTGAGGAGGTGAGACGGTGAAATTTTCAATTTCGAAAATTTTTTTTTTGCCTCAACATTTAAGGAATGCACGAGCCGCTACTGATACACAGTATATATATATATATATATATATATATATATATATATATATATATATATATATAAACTGGGAAAGGTTACGCGAATTAAACCTATATTCACTGGAAAGGAGGAGAGAGAGATACACCATTATTTACACTTGGAAAATAATGGAGAAACTAGTCCCTGATCTTACTCTGAACCCTGTAACTCCCGAAACAACAGTGGAAAGTAGAAAAGAAAGAGTGTGTCGTGTTCCCAAATTAAAGGCGAGACAGGGAACATCCTTAACCCTGAAAGAAAATAGTTTTGTTGTGAGAGGACCAAAAACTGTTTAATCAGCTGCCCAAAGACCTAAGGAACACGAGTGGTGTTGCAGTGGACATCTTCAAAAGAAGATTAGACACCTGGCTCAGAACAATCCCCGATGAGCCGCGCGTACCTGCCTATGTGAGGTGGAGAGTACAAGAAATCAACTCACTACTTCAGGCCAACTCGAGAGGAGGGGCGACAAGTTGACCTTCGTGAAATGAGGAATCATGGCGCAGAACATTTGAAAGGTATGTATATGTATATATATATATAATATATATATATATATATATATATATATATTAATCAATGTCTAAAATTAGGCAATTTATAAATTGACTGAAATTCAGGCAATGTGTCAAATTGGTGATACGCACACAACCTAACCTTTCTGGTAAACCAAACTTAGCCATGAATTTTTAGGCAACATATTGGGAAACACCAGCGGGCATGCATATGCAGCATTACCAGAAAGGTTAGGTTAGGTTTTGTATGTATCACCAATTTGACACATTGCCTGAATTTCAGTCAATTTATAAATTGCCTAATTTTACATATTGACTAAGGTTATATATATATATATATATATATATATATATATTATATATGCAAATACTATGTGAAAGGAATTTGCAGATATAAGGGAGGACAATGTATTTACGAACACACTCCCTCGTGCAACTACTTCTACAATAATGGTCATTGCAAATTCGGTGGAAAGTGCAAATTCTATCATCCGGACATTTGCAAAACCTACGCGACATATGGAACCTGCCAGTACGGGAGAAAATGCTACTACCATCATCTCCCGACAAGTTCAAAGGACAAAGAACAAGTTTCAGATGACAACAGGAGGAATGTGAGAAAAAAAAATATGTACACAAATAGCAAACAAAACTCTTTAAACACAAATAGCACACAAAATTTTTTCAACATCTCGGACACAATACGGCTGCTAATTCTTATACAGCACATGCGGCTGACACAGCTGGGAACCCTCGAACCGGACCGCTTTGTGGCAAGAAGCTACCAGAACAGGTAGGCGGGAAAGGATCCATCTCGGTGGACCACAAGGCTACAAAACACGCAATATCAAAGGACAACGGACTTAAAATGCACAATGGGCAATGCAAAACAAAGAACATAAACATTGTCCTGGCAAATATTCAGGGAATAAAACTGAACAACTCACTAAACAAAGTTTCATACCTGAAAGGTTTTACGGACGAAACAAGGGCGGACATCGCTTGCATCACAGAAACACATCTTAAAGATTGCCAAGGAAACTGCGATAACTACGAACACTGTATCGACAAGAAAGAATTGCATATCGATGGATTCAACTTATTAAGAGCGGATAGAACAGCGAGACGTAAAGGTTGCTGGGCTATTTACGTACATGAGAGACGTATGACAGACACGGTAATAAGTAAATCCAACAGCTTCGTGGAAACCCTTGCATTGAAAATAGGGAAACTAAACATGGTAGTGATAGCCATCTATAGACCTCCAAACTCTCCAAATGAAAAATTTTCGGATGCCATTGATGATATCAGAACCCTAATAAAGTCCGTAAACTCTCCATCCCCTAATATAATACTCTGCGGCGATTTTAATTTCCCATTTATAAAATACAAAAAGATGGGTAGAAATATATTTATACAGCAAGATAAGGGGGGCACAAGAGAGGACCAGGAGCAAGCAAAAATGCTGATGGCTCTCACAAACGAGTTTATGCTGACACAGGAGATAACAGAAAATACCAGAAAAAATAACTGCCTAGATCTGGTATTCACGAATAACACGAACTTGATTGCTGATATAAAAATAACCCCAACTATTATCTCAGACTACAACATAATCGAGTTACCAACAAATATGGCGATAACGTTAAAAGACAATACACATACGGAAGGAAGAAGCAAATTTTGGGCTTTTAACTTAAACTCCAAGACCATAAATTGGGAAGAAATCAGATCACACATGGCCCAAATAGAGTGGAGAACAGTGTTAGAGAATAAAACAACGGAGGAAATGCTAACAACTCTGGAAGAAAAGACGATGAAAATTTTAGAAAAATATGCTCCGAAAGCACAGCCAAAAGGAAAGAGGAACTGGCGAGAGAGGCAAAGGAGAAGAATATTCTGCAAAAGAGAGTAATGGCGAAGTTAGCAAATTGCGGAGACAACAATCCCAAGAAAGCAATACAAGAAAAACTGGAGAATATCGATAGGGAAATACAAACCCTGATTAAGGGCCATTCAGAGAGGGAAGAGGAAAAGGCGATAGAAGCAATAAAGGAAAATCCAAAATACTTCTATAGCTATGCGAAAAGTAAAACAAAAACGCGTGCTACCATCGGGCCCTTAAGGAAAGGAAATAATGAACTAACAGACGATCTAAAAGAAATATCTGAAACATTGAGACCCCAGTATGAATCGGTCTTCAGTGCCCTAAAAAGTGACAAAGCGATACCTGACATAGGTGCATTCTTCAAAGAGAAATTGCAAGGAGAATGTACGGGGCTCCAATGAACCTTAGCTCCCCCCCCCCTCGGCCCATGGCCTAAACCATTAGAGGTACAGTAAAACTAAACATACCTTACAAAAGAGAATTTAATCCTGCATTTAATGAGAAACAATTAAAACTTGGTGTTCCCCCATTGGCTTCCAAGACAGCCTGAATTCGCTTTGGGTAGCTTGCCAAAAGTGACGTGAATAGATCTTGATCGTTACGCAAATTTGCTAAAACAGTTTCAATGTGTTGCGTCATTGTATCCTTCGAAAATCGATTTGCTGCAGGTTCTTGAAACAAGAGACATTCAACCTTGTCCTTTATAACTGATCCAATGTGTTCACAGACATTCAGGTCAGGAGAATTTCGTGGCCATTCTTCATTTCCAAAGAAATCGATCTCATGGTTCCGCAACAACTGTTGAGTGGCTAATGCCTTAAAGCAGGGGGCCTTATCGTGCAGAAGTGTGACCTCATCGACATCCATTGTCATCGATTTCATCTGGTGTTGTGGCCCATACTCGATCATTTTGGTAGTTAGGCCGACGTGTTACGTAAACAAAAAATTCATCGGAGACAGCTAAATGCATGAAATCATCCACATCCCAATCTTCAAGATAATGGGCAAACCACATTCTGTCATCGATGTTAAGATGAGTTTTTCTTGGCTTTAAACCTTGCCTATGACGGTACAGTCGAATGATCTCACCACTAACGATCTTTCCTCTAAACACTTCGATCTCTCTAGAAAGTTTAGCACAGCTGTTTTTCCGCTTACGTGTACCGCTTTCAATGATGTCCTTTGTTTCCTGAGAGAGTGGCAAATTTGGGCGCCCAGATTTGGTTGTATCCATTTCACATTCATCCAAAGTTTTATTCCAATTTCTTTTGACGAAGTCCTCACTTCTTCGCAACTTTTTGGCAACCCATGAACGTGTTATAAAGGTGGCTCCAGCATCACGAGCTTCCCGAAATGTTATTGCTCGTATGTGATCTATCACACGTTGCCTCTCCGAATCACCAATTAATTGAGAAGCCATTATATTATCACTTTATCAGCTAGAGTAATTTTAATACCTGCAATAAATAAAGAATTTTATATATTTTTATAATCACTAAAAACTATTTCGATATAAGTAAACATGTAAGCTGCAAATGAGGGGGCTAAGGTTTTTTGGAACCCCTTATAACAAACTTTAAGTTTACCCCAGATGTAACGAGAGCTATAGGACAAATGAAATCGCATTCAGCTGCAGGTCCGGACAAATGGAACGCACTATTGATTAAAAACTAAAAATAAAATAGCTACACCCTTATACTGGATATGGAGAAGATCCCTAGACACTGGGAAAATACCGAGCATCTTGAAAAGAGCGAACATTGTCCCTATATATAAAGGAGGGGATAGATATCAAACAAAGAACTATAGACCATTGACGTCCCACCTCACCAAAATATTTGAAAAAATAGTCAAAGAGAAAATCTATGACTTCTTGGAGACACTGGAAAGATTCAACGAAAATCAGCACGGATTCCGATCAGGAAGATCATGCCTATCACAACTTATAGACCAATAAAACAATATCCTAGATGCATTTGAAGGCAATAAAATCTATGATGTCATATACACGGATTTTGCTAAAGCTTTCGACAAATGCGATCATGGTATAATAGCACATAAAATGAAACACATGGGGATAACAGGCAAAGTGGGAAAATGGATCTACAATTTCCTCAGACAACGTCTACAGGTCGTCAAAATTCAAGGTGCATCATCATCAGAATCAGAAGTACGCAGCTCAGTACCACAAGGTACAGTACTGGCCCCACTCCTGTTTATTATCATGCTAACTGACATAGACAGTGGAGTAAACAGCAACAGTACAGTAACATCCCTTGCGGACGATACAAAAGATCAGCATAAAAATCAGCGATGCAAATGAAGTGGAGGCCTTGCAGAGGGACGCGAACAGAATATACAAATGGTGAGAAGACAACAATATGACTTTAAACACCGAGAAATTTCAGCTCTTGAGATATGGTTGAAATGAGGAACTTAAACAGACTGCATATAATGCTCCAAATAGACAGGAAATTCAGAGTAGCGCGGAAACGAAAACGGTCGACTTGGGGGTAATAATGACCGATGATGCCAAATTTGAGACGCAAAATCAGATAGCGATAAACAAAGCAAAAAGGGTCGCGGGACAGGGACTGAGAACGTTCAAAAGGAGGAACAAGACAGTAATGATTCCCCTGCTGAGAACACTGATCATACCAAAACTTGAATACTGCTCAGTTTTAACGTCTCCATATAAAAAGGAAGAAATTAATAAACTAGAAGAAACAGAGACATTTCACAGCCAAGATTGATGGCTGCAAAGAACCAACTATTGGGAAAAACTATGTAAACTAAATCTGTACTCCCTGGAAAGAAGAAGAGAGAGGTACACATTAATCTACATACGGAAAATGATCGAAAAACTGGTACCAAACCTCAAACTAAACCCAATTACCACCCAAACAACGCTGGAAAATAGGAGAGGCAGAATGTGTAGTGTTCCCAAATTAAAGGCCCGACAAGGGACCTCTTCAACACTGAAGGAAAATAGCCAAAGTTGAAGTCTTCAAGAGAAGACTAGATACCTGGCTCAGGACGGTACAAGATGAGCCGGGTGTACCTGGCTATGTGTGGTGGAGAGCGCAAGAGAGCAAGTCGCTCCTCCACCAAGCCAGACCTAGAGGCGGGGCCACCAGCTTGACCTTCGTGTGAAGAGAGACCAACACACGGAACCTGAACGAGGTTAACGAGGTGTATATATACACACACAGTATATATATATATATATATATATATATATATATATGAGGCGTTGTAATCTTGATAGAAAAGTACATTTAATCATGCGAAAAGTTACTGTGCACTGCAACCATACCAAAGTGACTGTGGTGCACAGTGACTTGAATCACATTAAACATTTATGTAAGAAACACTTAGAATAGTTTAAGAAAACTTTCATTCGTGATTAAATGTTTTTTCGCGTCAATAATCTCTCACAAAAGGAATGAGTAAACAGTCAAGAACGCAGGAGAGAGAGAGAGAGAGAGAGAGAGAGAGAGAGAAAGATAGAGAGAGAGAGAGAGAGAGAGAATATCACGTAAATTAAAAAGTTTTGAGGAACAATATCGCACTGTGCACAAGTACAATCTTAGAGTTAATTAAGACAAAAACGAAAGAAAGAAAGAGGTTGAGCACCACTTAAGATGTAATTAACAGAATACCTCATAAATGTTGTTTCTTCTCTTTTGACACCAAAGCATTCACCATTTCAATGCAAACATTCAGAAACGTGTTAACACACACTAAACTAAATTACAATCAACAATTCACCACTAATTAAACTTCAGTTTTGGAAACATATCGTGGTTTTCAACTTTTCTTTGAATTTTGTGTTAATTTTATTTAGTGTTTTATTAATAAAGTTGGATCTTTTCCAAATGGACGACCCCACGGGATTTAGCTGAAAATTTGTATACTAATAAATTTTTATATTCTAATAACGAAAATGACATTATTTTCCTGGAGAAATATGCCCAACATACGAAAAAAATTGCATTTATATGCGCACTAGTTTGCATGGCGCATGACCGTTATCTAATTTATACCGCTCATGACGCCCAGATACGAGGTTGCTGTGTGGCCCCCGATTAACTGAATGCCCGGTTAGAACAATTGAATGGCTGGTTAGGTCAACTATACACCCTTGACGATTGGTTAGGTTAAGTAGTGACATTTTCGTTAAAACTAACGAAAATATCATGACAACCTAACCAATCGTCAAGGCCGTACAGTTGACCTAACCGGGCATTCAAATGTCAGGGGGCAACAACTCGCAAGTAGATAGATCACAGCACTGCATTATCATATGTTCACACTACGACAATAATATTCAGACTAAACTAGGTCTAAGCAGGCAACAAATAAACATTAATAACAACAACAAAAATTACTGTTTATGCGAGCTCGTATGGAGAAAAAGGTATGCAAATAAAGATTTATTTATTCATATATTATTAAATATTGCAAATTTTAATACATAAAGAATATTATCCGCGTTTTATTTTGTAAAACCCACTACATAATACTACGTAATTTAGATAACGGTCATGCGCCATGGAAACTAGTGCGTATATAAATGCAATTTTTTTCGTATGTTGCGCATATTTCTCAAGGAAAATAATGTCATTTTCGTTACTAGAATATAAAATTTATTAGTATACAAATTTTCAGCTAAATCCCGTGGGGTCGTCCATTTGGAAAAGATCCATAAAGTTTATTAAATATTTTAATGACCTTTATTAAATAAGTTAGTTACCATTTGGCCCAGTGAGTATTTATACGTGTACTTTCTGAAAAAAATAAAAATAAATATATATATATATATAAGCAAACAACCACAGGGAAAAGGAAACACAAAGTCCGAGCGCTTTCGTGATATATTCACATTATCAAGGAGGAACAGAAAATAGACGGAGATTACAAAGTAAATGAGTTAAATAGACAAGCAAAAAATTCACAATCGGCACCTCAAATTAGAGGCCTGAAAGCCCTCTAAAGATTTTTTCAATTGATAACATAATCTGTAGGCTGCTAAATTACTAAATATAAAAGAAGTATACTGTATAGATGAAATTAGACAAAAAAACAAATACAGAGAACAAAAATTATTATAATGGTTATTAACACTAATATTTAATTAAAGCAGGCCATTAATTGGCAAGAATTTAATGAAAACGAATAGATAACGTAGATAACAAATAGATAACATAATCTGTAGGCTGCTAAATTACTATATAGATGAAATTAGACAAAACACCAGTACAGAAGACAAAAATTATTATAATGGTTATTAACACTAATATTTAATTGAAGTAGGAAATTAAGTGGCCCGAAATTAATGAAAACAAAGGGAATGTTGCCATCGTCTTACAGATTATTACAAAATTTCTACAAACAGTCTGGAAAAAAATTGTTTTCCCAAAAGCAACCCAGTTCAAAAGTCCAATAAACCCCCAGCAACCAAAGATTATACACGAAAGAAATATTACAATTAAAATAGACACATAAGAATGTTAACAGTTCTTACAATAATATTTATTTATTTAACCAGGGCAAACCATTAAGGGGCAAGAATGCAGTTAAGAAAACAGTAGGCCCTTCGCCAGCTTTCTGACAATGCACGAATCTAATTTGTACAACCCAGGGCTAATATTAAGGACCAAATCCGCATTATTCTTGATCACACTTGATTCCAGGAGTAAATCTATTGTTAGCAGAAATATACTGGAATCAAGTGTGATCAAGAATAATGCGGATTTGGTCCTTAATATTAGCCCTGGGTTGTACAAATTAGATTCGTGCATTGTCAGAAAGCTGGCGAAGGGCCTACTGTTTTCTTAACTGCATTCTTGCCCCTTAATGGTTTGCCCTGGTTAAATAAATAAATATTATTGTAAGAACTGTTAACATTCTTATGTGTCTATTTTAATTGTAATATTCTTTCGTGTATAATCTTTGGTTGCTGGGGGTTTATTGGACTTTTGAACTGGGTTGCTTTTGGGAAAACAATTTTTTTCCAGACTGTTTGTAGAAATTTTGTAATAATCTGTAAGACGATGGCAACATTCCCTTTGTTTTCATTAATTTCGGGCCACTTAATTTCCTACTTCAATTAAATATTAGTGTTAATAACCATTATAATAATTTTTGTCTTCTGTACTGGTGTTTTGTCTAATTTCATCTATATAGTAATTTAGCAGCCTACAGATTATGTTATCTATTTGTTATCTACGTTATCTATTCGTTTTTCATTAAATTCTTGCCAATTAATGGCCTGCTTTAATTAAATATTAGTGTTAATAACCATTATAATAATTTTTGTTCTCTGTATTTGTTTTTTTGTCTAATTTCATCTATACAGTATACTTCTTTTATATTTAGTAATTTAGCAGCCTACAGATTATGTTATCAATTGAAAAAATCTTTAGAGGGCTTTAAGGCCTCTAATTTGAGGTGCCGATTGTGAATTTTTTGCTTGTCTATTTAACTCATTTACTTTGTAATCTCCGTCTATTTTCTGTTCCTCCTTGATAATGTGAATATATCACGAAAGCGCTCGGACTTTGTGTTTCCTTTTCCCTGTGGTTGTTTGCTTATTAATAAGGTCACGTGTTATTTTGTGATTTTAGTGCATATATATATATATATATATATATATATATATATATATCGTGTGTGTGTGTGTGTGTGTATATATATATATATATATATATATATATATATGAATAGAAACGACATAAGTATTAAGGAACGTTTCTGCACACGAGGAAGAGAAATCACGAATAAATGTCCCGGGCGGTTCGCCTCATTTTTCATTTATTCGTGATTTCTCTTCCTCGTGTGCAGAAACGTTCCTTAATACTTATGTCGTTTCTATTCATTTATATACTGCGTGGTCATTGCAGTTAAATGCATATATATATATATATATATATATATATATCGAATACGTGAAGTTATGCTAAGTGTGTGTATGCTTTACTTATTAACACAAAGATACTTAACAATTTTTAATATTAACTCGGCATGAATTATTGAGGAAACGGTTAGAGATAATTTGTGGTATGTTCATCTTTCATCACCTAAATAGAGTTCGGGATCGTGATATCAATAATTTTAATAGTTTATTTAAACAAATTAGCAATACGGATGTTTACAGTAAATAATTAAAATTGAATTTTTTCAATTTTATTGTTCTATATAGACATGCACACTATCTACATTAGGTGTAACATGATAATTATATATGTGCATACATACATACGTACGTATGACTGCGAAAATTAATGCATTCCCAAACATACATAACATATAGCATGATAATAATAGTAGTAATAATAATAATACAATAATAATAATAATAATGCAACAACAAATACACATTCATACGCATACATAACACACACACACACACACACACATATATATATATATATATATATATATATATATATATATATATATATATATATATATATATGATACGCACCTACGTACATACACCTAATGCAGTTGTGCGAAAAAGTTTAAGTACAGCAATATAAGTAAAAACCTTGATTTTGGTTCTCTCCTTCTTGTAAAGGAAGGAGGGTCCATTTTTGTGGCGCTCGTCCTTGCCCCCACCTTCCTGCATAAAATGTACATTATTATCTTTTTGTTCATTTAAAATCGTTATGAAATTTGGTTATGTGTTTGTTAATAATAATAATAATAATAATAAATCTTATTACACTCTTACATTTCACGCATATACGAAAAAACCCACAATGTTACATAACTTTGTGTTTTACTATTTTAAAACATGAATTAGACACGCGTATTAAACGATGAACTACTTTTGTTCTCAGCTTTTAAATGTGTGGAACGCATTTTCACAATCTTTCTAACATTCGCGACCCCTCCATCCAAAATTGAACATAACTTACTAAAATCAAAGGAACTCACTTTCAGCCTGATTAAAGTTCAAAATTTTATATATTTCACACTCATGCGTTCATTTTTGTAATTATATTATTATATAATATGTTATGCACAGACCGTACATGGAATAAGGAACTCTTCTTGGATAAAAAGTTTTTTCTTTTTCATGAAGGAAATGCAACGTGGGCAACGGATCACTGGCACCAATTATCTGCTAAGTAGATCGAACTCAGCTTTGAGACAGGGTCTAGGGTTTAAAGCTGCCTAGACAGTTATATTCAGAACCTCAATATACGCGGGAAACTCGTTGCATTTACGTCGGATCGAATACGTTAGGGGCTGTCCAACTTCTAACCTCAAGGAGGCCACATTGCTCCTGAGGTATCTATCTACCAGGGGGCCACACTCTAAATATTAATATAAATTAAAGATTGCGCGGTTGTATAAATAAAATAAAAACATTTTACAATACCTTGCAGCTTTTTTAACTTCGCATCTCTCTACTTTCGCTAGATTTATTGAATCATAATTAGTGAGAGCACTGAGGACGATCTATCTCTTTCACCAAGCTGGGTATATCCACATTTATGTCAGCTGTAGCGAGTCTCAACGAGTGTGACAGTGATTCATTTGTTAAGGAATAACGATAACGAGACTTTATAAATTTCATGTAGGAAAAGGTGCTCTCACGCGAGTAAGTACTTCCAAACATAGAGCACATCCTTAATCCAAAGTCTCTTAAGTTTGGATACCGTTCTTGGGCAAAAGTCTGAAGAAGTCCCCACCTTTTTCCGTCCTTCCATTGAAAAAGGGATCTGCCCGTAAATCACACAGTTCTAACTGTAATTGAGGTTGTTGTTTCGCAATTTCTGCTCTGAGTGGATTACTAAACGAGGCTATGTCATCGTTCATCGTTTTAAAGTCCGTGAAACGATTTCTAAATTCCTCCAAAATGTTCTCTGTATTGGTAGTGAAGACTGAAAAATCTACACCTTCACGCAGTTCCTCGGCTAGTTCTGCACACGAAGGAAAGTGAGTAAGGTCATTTTTTTCTAGGCCAAGTTTAAATAATTGTACAGGGTGAGTCAAGAGTCTCCATACATAGGCAAAAATGGTCACTTTATTATGCAATCACTTGTAAGTCACAAAATATGCTCTATGTGGGCACCATTACACTGAATGCACATACGGATGGCACATTAGCCCTGTTCAAAAATCAACTTTTTCTTATTTTCATAGGTTTCTGTACTTTTTCCCATGCTTTTTGACCTGAAAAGGCCGAAAATCACAACCATTTTGACCTAGGTTGTTGGGAAGCATTGCCGCATGGAGCTTTAAGTTTTCTGCCTTGAAATCGTCCAAAAGCACCAGTTCCAGGGTCCCTTGAATCATGTTTTGCACTATAACTTTTTATCTAAACAAGATAGAGCAACAAAATAGGCACCAAATTAAAGTGTTTTTAATCCTCTTTCTAACTTATACAATTATGATAGTCTTGGAACAAGAAATGGCACATTGGTACATACAAAGATTTCAGAAATATCACAAAATTCGTTTTCTCACACTCAAGGCAGACAATGCGCCTTATTCATGACACAAATTTGAGATTAACATTTTGTCACAAGTCTAATCGATCAAGAAGTGAAAGCATTACATGATGATTAATTTCATAATGACATTTACACAGTCAGTTGTTGAGAGTTTGTTTCTTGAAGCTGTCAAAGCGGCGTCTGTTGAACTCCACAGCTTGAAGGAGATAGTCCCTTTGCTTGGCATCTGTTGTTATGACATTTGCAAAGTCGCTCATCATCTTGACACCACGTTCAGCAATGTCATTCACCGCTTTCAGATTCTTAACATAGTCCAACGCTTTTCTGTAGTCCTCATTCTGTGGCCAAGACGTGACAGGTTCCAGAAGCCACTCGGATCCAATGTTCAGTGTGTCCAGCAGGAAATGTGATTCTGGGCCAATGAGATCAACCAGGGTGGTCTTAGCTGTGACTCTCTGGAATAGAGGCTTTCCTGTTCTGAAGCTGTCTGGCTTCTCAGTGGCATGTAACTGGGCAGCAATGTCGTGCTTCAATGTGTCACTCAATCTACTGCTGAACAGGGCAAATGGCACGACTTCCTGCGTCAGGTACCATTTGTTGTTTTCCATCTTATTAAGTACTGCATCAGCAAGCTCTGGGTCAGTTTTCTTGTACTTCAACATGTCCTGGATTAGACTTAGATCATTCACGGGAGCATCTGCAGCAGACATTGACATCATCCACACAGGAGTGTAGAACAGCGCAAGGAAGGTGTTGAGTCTTTCCAGCTTTGATACAGTGTCTTCGTCGTACTCAAGTTGATCTGCAAACATCAGCATTTTCATGGAGTACAGGTTTCTGGCCATCCATCTGGCCTGATGAATGGCGCCTGGTCGACTCCAGTGAATACCTCGAGGAGGCGTTCCTCCAAGAACAATGACTGTCAGTTCAGCCATTTCCCTGTAGTCGGCTCTTGGAAGCCTTTCTGCTGTTAGAATGTCTTGGAGTATTTCTTCACTGTTCTTCTTCTTTTCCTTCAGCCATTTGCTGTTGATAGCCAGCATCTTTGGGTTTTCCTTGGACAAGTCCGTCCAAACATCCTTCAGATGCTCAAACCAGGGATTATCTGGCCCCTTCACCTTCCCAAACAGCCTCTCCCAAACTGCTCCTACTAGGATTTCCAGGATGTGATGTCGACAGGCCAGATAAAACACCTTTTTGTTCAGCATTTTCTCTAGCAGTTTGGCAGCTCCTCTGTGAACTCCACTGTTACTGGATGTAGTGTCAAAAACAAGGGCAGTAACATTATCCGTAAGTTCCCATGTCTCCAGTAAATCCATTGAAGCCTCAGCCTGAGCTGTGCCAGAAGAATTGTCGATGACAGGTACTCCCAATAACTTTCCTTCAGTGTATGAAGGTGGACCAGACACTAGCACAGCCAAAGTCTCTGAGGTACTTCCAGGTTCACTGCCCAAGACATCTTTGAGCAACTTTCCATCCCAGTGTAAGGCAGCGTACTGTGGGGGGTTTTCACAAAACTTGGACATGTGACTCTGGCTGATATTATACCTGGACAGCATTTTGTTGCGACGTGTTGTTGAGGTTGAGATGACGAAGTTATCCAGATCAGCCCCTCCAGCTTTCAAGGTGGCAGAAACCATGGCAGTAACTTGATTGTCTGATAAACCAAGACGATCAGCTGTATTGCAGATGACATCACATTCCATGACCTTCCTTGGAAACGTCAAAGTCACACTAGTCACAGTGTCTTGATGGTGAGAACATCCAGGACGAGGCTGATGGTAATCCATGTCCTCTGTGTTAGCGTCGTTGTCAGTTGAGTCACCCCAGGTAATGTCATCCACATGAACAACTGCCTCTTGTTCTGCTGCAGCTGTAAAATAGTACAACATGTTAAGACAGTAATTGTTAAGTACATGCTAAATATCGCAATGGAGTAAAACTTAAAACTTTTTGTAACGTTCAAAGTAATTAGTTTTACCTTGTTCTTGTCTATGCTGCAGTCTTTCATTCCTCGCTGCTTGCTGCAGGGATCTTGTCTCAAAAATCTTGTCATGACCAGACATATGACCTTTCCTCTCAGTCTTTTGGTCTTCGTAGAACCTATATCCTCATCTTTCTTCTCTCTGGATAACAGTCTGTTGTTCTGTATTTCCTGGATTGCATCTGGAGCTCCTATATCGAACAGGCTGTCTAATTCCAGCACAAATGCTCCTCTTTTTCCTCCAGGGTTACTTGCTCTTCCTTTGCTTTTCACCAGAGCACGATGTTTCTCATGTAATTTCATGAAGAGCTTCATTGCGTTGTACTTGGTCATTGTCTTGATCCTAGCCATCTGCCAGAATGGGATGATAGATTCAACTGTTTCATATGCAAGGTCTTGAACCATGGGCCTCCCTGCATTTTCCGGTAAATTCTGAAGATTAAGGAAATACTGGAACGCCTGTCTGTTGGTGGGAAGCTGGGAACCACTGATAAAAGCTGAAGGGTATCCAACCAGGAAAGTTTCAGTGAGAGATCTGGTAGATGGCCCAGTTGACACCTGCCTGTGGACAGTACGTGGAGGTTCTGAGATATCAACTGTGCGCCCATGGAGCTCCCTCAGCTCCTTGCTTAATGCCATTGTGAAGTTGTAACTTGTAGATGGTTTTCTAGATTCTGATTGAGTTTCTGTTGTTTCCTGAAAAATGATAGATAATTATTATTATTATTATTATTATTATTATTATTTATTAATTTTATGCTCTTTCATTTGATACCTAATTTGTTGCTCTATCTTGTTTAGATCAAAAGTTAAAGTGCAAAACATAATTCAAGGGACCCCGGAATTGGCGCTTTGGCCGATTTCAAGGCAGAAAATTTAAAGCTCCATGCGGCAATGCTTCCGAACATCCTAAGTCAAAATAGTTGTGATTTTCGGCTTTTTCAGGTCAAAAAGCATGGGAAAATGTACAGAAACCTTTGAAAATAAGAAAAAGTTGATTTTTGAACAGGCCTAATGGCACATACAAAGGCATCTCAGCACATCGCCTGCAAAAAAATTGAAAATAAATAATCAGTTATTTATCATGACCATTTTGCTTATGTATGGAGACTTTTGACTCACCCTGTAGTTTCCTTAGGAATTCCCGTAAGTGACCGAACAAATCAGAAAAAATTTTGCTGCTTTCCTCGCAATTTTAAATTTAGTTCATTCAGATGTTTTGTGATATCAGTTAAGAAGGCCAATTCAGTTTAGAAACTAAGATTACATACTTCTTCCTGCGGAACAGTTGCGTTAGCCTTAATTTCATTCCTCAGAAATAATGGAATCTCTTTCCTTATCTCCAAAAAATGCTGGACACATTTTCCCATGCTCAACCAACGAATCATAAGAAATTATGTTAATGAGTATTTTAACCTGAGCAAATGCACCTAAAAACGCTTTAAAAATGGTTTACAGTATTTATAATATTTTGGAGACTTCATCGAGGACCGCAAACAAATGTGCTGAGGAACACATACGGCCCGTTGGCCGCCAGTTGGACAGCCCTGGAATACATCATTAAATTTCCCATAAGAGTTCCTTGTTCTATGCACGGTCTGTGTGTAACATAAAAGTTTCTTAGGGGGACCATTCTGAGTTGTATCATATATATATATATATATATATATATATATATATATATATATATAATGTGTGTGTGTGTGTGTGTGTCATGGCGACTCCAAAAAATTTCTCAGGTTGAAAACTGCTGCACTAAAAAATTACCATTCAGAGGACAGGATGTCATATTCCAAAACATGAACTAAATAGACCTCCATTACGTCGAACCCTTCAATCTTAAGCATGTTTGAAATTTTAAGTTGTTCACTTAACGAATGTAAGAACCGTGATACGTTTTGAAGCCAATAATAAATCCTATCAGCGGGCCGTAGTTTACTCGTTCCTGTTCCGTACCATTTCCCGTATTTAATCTTTAAATATTTGGACAATATAAGCTACTTATTTTCATTCCCTGAGATCATATTTCACAAATTCTTTTAGATTCTAAAACTGACATCATGAAATTTATGACCCGTTAATTCACATACAAAATAATATTCAGAAACAGATTATACGCGTGTGTGTGTATGATTTTGTACACGGGGCTGTGATTATGTACGTGCATTTCTGCTCTGTTCATTCAGCCCCGAAACGGCTCTGATGCCAATAACGA
This sequence comes from Bathynomus jamesi, assembly GCA_023014485.1. NCBI lineage: Eukaryota > Metazoa > Arthropoda > Malacostraca > Isopoda > Cirolanidae > Bathynomus > Bathynomus jamesi. Next base: position 562,553 of record JAJOZX010001845.1, on the reverse strand, counting down.
ATTTTTTTTTTTTTTTTTTTTTTGTAAAATTGTCGATTTGAGAGCAGTGTAAAATCATCGCAACTTGGAGACGGGCAGATAAATCAAATATGAATGTTTCCGGCCTTTCGACATCTGATCGACTTGCCATTCTATTGACAAGTTATTATTAGGTTAGGTTAAGTTAGTTTTTTACAGTGTCGATGTTTTGGTCTTTTTGACGAAGTGGGTATAGGTCCAATGCTTCGTCTCAAAAACTTCATGTAATCTGACACCCCAGCGTTGCATCAGATAAGACTGAATTAAATGCGGGTCACTAGTTCGACTGAGGGAGGTTAACGCGTAAAATGCCTCTTGACACAAAAGCGCTATGCATTTCCTCATTCGTTTAAATGAATGACAGGTTGTGTTAACTTTCATCCCGTCGTACTGTAGTGGCTAACGCCCTCACCATCTTTCTATTCAGGAGGTTGTGGATTCAAACCCCGGTAGGGGTGTTCTTTTCATATATATATATATATATATATATATATATATATATATATATATATATATCATCAAACTACTTATAAAAATATAGCATACTGCATGTACTGTATTTACAGTACTTTTGTCTTCCGTGTCATATTATTTATGACAAACTATCCTTTGAAGAGAATATGTTTTGTAGTTATTTGCATTCAATTTATATTTAATATCAATATACTGCAGCCACCTTCGCTCTCTTTTCCCATTTTATTTTCAAATATTTTTCTAAATATATCATATAAAACTTACTAGTTGGGCCACGCAATATGTTTTAGTATTAAAAAAATAAGAAATAAAGCTCGATAGAAAGGTGTGTCTACTTTTTTATAAATTCAGTGATATAAGCGTCATCCGTTAACATCGGATGGCATTGCAATTTTCTAAGATACGCATTTGAAGTTGTATTCTATCTCTCATTAAGGACTTCTCCCTGGCAAGTTGGCAAATGCGGAAGCCACAAATTAACTTCATGAAAAAGTAGAAAAAAAACAAAAGAAGAATGGGAAGCGTTGCCACAGTCAGTTTTTTTTTTTTTTTTTTTAACTAATTTTTTTCCTTAAGGTTTTCAATAATTTAAGTATAAGTAGAGCAGTTACTTTTCATTTTAATGTTCTTCTTTTGTGTTACGTTTATTATTGAAGTTGTTGTACATTTGTTTTTTACTTCAATTCTCCGCAGTGAACTAGTAGGATATAATAAAAAAAAGAATTATAAAGAGCTGAAATTTATTTCCATTCCTCGCAACCTCTTATCATAAAGTAAGTCTAATATCTTCGTCTGAAAAGCAGTCTTGCGTTGCTCTAGCATCATAGACCGCGGTTCGCCCGATTTTCGTTCTTTTCAAGTAAGATGACTTCCTTGCTTTATAATCTTAAAAGGGATTCGATCTTTTCCACTCGTATTCATCCTCCACCCCCCTCCCCCGAAGAAAAGGAGAAGAAGAAGAAGAAAAAGGAGGAAAAACTTCTTAAGTGAGCCAAGATATAAAGAGATGGAAAGATTATTTCACTTTCCTTCATTATTTTCCATTAAATTTGCGCAAATCATGTACGTATGAAAGTGTCAAAGATGAAACATTTAAAAATTTGTAAACACACATACACACACACACACACACACATAATCAAACGCCCTTTGGTTGTCGCTTTCAGGATAATTAATTTCAATCACTCCTCCTCTCACCCTTTGGGCACTGGCATCGTCTTTTCTACTCGTTTGTTGAATGCGGCACTGATTGGGCGTGGTCTTATAGAGAGCTCTTTTGCAATTCAGTTTGGTTGTTTAGATACAGGATTGTTGCATCGTGCAATGGGCCTTGAACAGCTAAGCTCTAAAGGGCTACTTTAACTTATAGCCTAAGTTAAGGTAGACTAAAACAAACCTTACGGACTTGGAGGTCCTATTAGGTCCTACCTCAGGGTTGCTGACTCGATGTGGGTCTATTTTAGACCTCAGTAGCATAAAATTAAGAAAAAAAGGGGCACTATTTATGGCTTTTTTCTAAACCTTGCAAGAACACAACTTGTAATCAGCTGGGATTCTGAACCCAATTAAAAAAAATAAAATAACAATAATAATTATTTCCTGAAATACTAATTCTCATAAGTTATTGATAAAGGGTGTGCAAATATGTATAAAATTTAATATAAAAATAAAGTAGGGTTTCATATTAATATTTAAGCCCCACAAAATATAAAAATTCTGGAAATATTGTTACAAGTTTTACTTACTAGTTTCAAATACGGGACTCATTCGGGAGACTTTTTTATGCAAGAAGGAGGGGCCAAGGGTGAATTCCGGAAAAAGCGCCCCCTACCCCTATAGAAGAAGAAACCAAAATCAACGTCCAGGGTTTTGGAGATGACTAGATAATCTGCGTTTGAAAGATTGGAGGTCATAGACAGAGGGAAAGATGGACTCAGGAAGATTGTTCCAAAGTTCACCTGTTGAGTAGGTGAAAGATTGAAAATGCCGATTAACCCTTGCGTTAGAGAGATGGACAGAAAAGGGATGAGAAAGTGCGGAAGTCTGGTACTACGTGCTCTCCTTAAAGGAGGAGGCATGCAGTTAGAGAGTTCAGAAGAGCAGTGTCCGTTATAATAACGATATTAAAGAGAGAATGAGACAGCATTGCGGCAAAGAGAGAGGGATTGAAGACAGTGAGTAAGAGGCGGGGAAATGATGAGACGAAAAGCCTTTGATTCCACTCGGTCAAGTGTGGCTGTGTGGGTTAAGCCACCCCATACACGAGAAGCATACTCCATACAAGGGCGGACAAGACCCCTGTACAGAAACAGCAACTGAGCGCTGATGAAGAAACTGCGGAGGCGGTACAGCACACCTAACATCTTGGAAGCTGTTTTGGAAAGGGAGTATATGTGATCTTTCAGGAAAGCTCAAGAGAAAAGGAAACTCTAAGAATGTTAAGAGTAGAGGTGGAAAGAGTACCAAAACCAGTACCAAAACGAGCACCAGTACGATTAAGAGTACCGTATTTTTTGAGTGGTCGAGTACGGTTTTTTTACTGTTCGAGTACGAGTACGCTTGTAAAAGTATGGTTTCAAACTTTAACTGGTACTTGGCTATAACTTGTAGCCAAACACCAGTTAAAGTGCTTGGCTAAAGTGCTTGGTTAAAGTGCTTGGCTACAATTTGTAGCCAAGAACCAGTTAAAGTTTGAAACCACACTTTTACACGCGTACTCGTACTCGAACACTAAAAAACCGTACTCGACCACTCAAAAAAACGGTACTCTTAATCGTACTGGTACTCGTTACGGTACTCTTTCCACCTCTAGTTAAGAGAAGAGGAAGGATTGAGTTGTGTGTTGTTAAAGATAAGGGTGATAGTCATGTGGAAGAGTATGACGAGTAGACAGATAGAGGAACCGAGTTTTTGAGGCATTGAAAGACACAAGGTTTTCTCTACCCCAATCAGAGATAGCAGAAAGATCAGAGGTCAGGTGCTCAATGGAATGTCTGTTGAGAGGGACACTTTGAGAAGCGTGTGGAGAAGTGATGAGTGGAATCATCGGCATAGGAGTGAATAGGACAAAGTGCGAATTAAAAGATCATTAATAAATAAAAGGAAAAGAGTGGGTGACAGGACAGAACTCTGAGGAGTACCACTGTTAATAGCTTTAGTTGAAGAACAGTGGTCATCTACAACCGCAGCTATAGATCGACCAAAAAGGAAATTAGAGATGAAGACATAGATTGAACGATAGAAACCGAAGGAGGGCAGTTTCGAAATTAAAGATTTGTGCCAGACTCTATCAAAAGTTTTCGATATGTCTAGCGCAATAGCAAAAGTTCCACCGAAATCCCGAAAGGAGGATGACCAAGAGTGAGAGAGATATGGAAGAAGATCGCCAGTCGAGCTTCCCTTGCGGAACCTATACTGACGATCTGAAAAAAGATTGTGAGAAGAGAGGTGTTTAAGAATCTTCCTATTAAGGATAGATTCAAAAACTTTAGAAAGGCAAGAAATCAAAGCAATTGGACGATAGTTGGAGGGTTGAGAGCGGTCACCCTTCTTTGGGACAGGCCGAATAAAAGCGAACTTCCAGCAGGAAGGAAAAGTTCCAGATGAGAGGCAAAGACTTTCGAAAGAGTTTGCCTAGGCAGGGTGTCAGTACTGAAACACAGTTCTTAAGAATAACAGGAGCAACACCGTCAGGACCGTACGTCTTCCTAGGGTTCAACTACATAGGGCAGCAAAAACATCATCTTTAGAGGAGATTCTAATTTCTGACATAATAAAGTCAGAAGGAGGAGATGGAAGAACAGCACCGGAATTGTCCATGGTTGAGTTGGAAGCGAAAGTTTGAGCGAAGAGTTGAGCTTTGTCAGGAGAAGAGACGGCAACTGAGCCGTCGGAATGAAAAAGAGGAGGGAAAGAAAAGGAAGTAAATTTGTTGAAGAGGTTCTTAGCGAGATGCCAGAAAGAACGAGAAGATTTAGAATTGGATAGGTTTTCACACTTTTATCTGATGAAGGAATTTTCGGCAAGTCGAAGAACAGATTTTGCACGATTCCGGGCAGAAATATAAGCTGAGTGAGAGTCAGGAGTTGGATGGCAACGGTATCTTCTGAAAGACTCCTCTCTGTTGAGGATAGCATTAGAACAAGCAAAGTTAAACCAAGATTTTTCTCGCATTAGTAGTAGGAATAGAATATGGAATGTACGCCTCCATTCCCGAGAGAATCACCTCCGTAATGCGCTCATCACACTCATAAGGGCCCCGGCCACGGAAGCAGTAATCATTCCACGGGAAATCATAGAAGTACCGCCTAAGGGCCTCCCAATCAGCGGCACCAAAGTGCCAAAGGCGCCTGCTCTTGGGAGGATGCAAAGGCCGGATAAAAGCGATAGGACAGGAAACAGATATAAGATTGTGGTCGGAGGAGCCCAACGGAGAAAAAAGTTTCACAGAGTAAGAAGAAGGATAAGAGGTAAGAAATAAATCCAGGATGTTGGGCGTATGTTGAAGACGATTGGGGATACGAGTCGGGTGCTTTACAATCTACTGAAGGTCATTTAGAATAGAAAAGTTGTAAGCTAGTTCACCAGGGATGGTAGTGAAATAAGAGGAAAACCAAAGGTGCTGGTGAACATTGAAATCTCCTAAAATGGAGATTTCAGCAAGAGGATTGCGGGATAGAATGTATTCCACTTTGGAAATGAGGTTGTCAAAGAATTTTGGATAGTCAGTATAAATAAGTATAGACAGTTACACGTCATGTAAAATTATAATAGAAACTGTTTCGGTAGTAAAGCTATCCTCTTCAGTTCCTATGAGAGAAGTCCCCTTCCTTCTGTTCGATTTTCTCAAAGGAAAGTTCTTTTAAGATGTCGTTGATGTTTTCATTCAATGACTTCCTCGTCTGTTTTAATTTAGTCAGAAGGAAGATTCGCAGTTTTTAAAATTTTTACTTGTTTATTTATTTATTTTATAATAAATTTTATACTTAATATTTCTCTTCAGTTTGTCATAAATGTTTTAAGTGATGTTTATACTGCATATTAATCAAGTTGCACAGTCTGAATTTTAGTCCTGGCTAAATCCTCTCGATGAGAGAGAGAGAGAGAGAGAGAGAGAGAGAGAGCGCGTTGGCTCGAGTGAATGAGGTCGAGTAGTGTGATAAGTCACGGATGCAGGGGGTAATTGTTTTGTGAGGTAACACTTTTCGTACATCAGAATATTAAAGAATTTCTATAAAAATATTTAGAAACATGTTTGTTGTTGTAAAAAAGATACGTTGGTGCTGATTAGGTTTGGTTTGGTTATTTAATAACAACAGAAACCATCCTTCGAGCCCTCAGTTGCATCCTAAATAATAACAACAACAACATCAGACACAGGATCGTGCCTTATATTTTCTTTGTGATCCGTTATTAGAAACATACGCGACACCGTAATTATAACTTAATTTTATTATTTAATTAATGGCGAAACGTGTATAAGATATATTTAAGTAATTACTTTCAAGAGGAAATTCATTTCATCTCCGCGAATGTTTGTTTTGTACGAAGAAAGGTACATCGCGCTCAGCCATAAAATTAATTCCTTTTCAGATGGATTTCTGTATATTTACGTCTAACATAAGATTTGTTACGTAAGTTATTCAAGGTTCAAAAGTGATTACCTAAAATATAGCAGCTATATGTTTCATAATTTATGTACTGTTTAAGTAATGAAGAATTTTAATTGCTAATTTAGGTTCGTCATTATTTTAATTAACTGCTGTTATATCAGAAAGTAATTGTGAAACAGAATACAAATATTCATCTTTTACTAATAAAATAGACTTTATTTCCTTTTAAATTAAGGTTTTAAAATTATTTGAATCTACAGTAATAATTATCTTTTAATTATAATTTATGGGTTATGTTACACATTCACACACACACACACACACACACACACACTATATATATATATATAATATATATATAAAGACAGATTTTAGTTTCTAAGCCCTCATAAGGAATCATGGGGTCAAAACATTGAAAGCGATGATGATATCCGTTAAAAGTTCTTAAATATCAAATAAAATGCTGTCTGTTTTATTCATGGGATTGTTTTATTACATACTTTTTATAGCACCACTTTGTAAGATTTTAGACCTGGGGTCATATAGACCCCATGGTTCCAACAACGTAAGTAAATTGAAGGTTCCTGACGAGGGTTAAACTTCAATTTGATTGTTTTTATTTTTAGTTTACATTTCATAAGTAGTGAAATATCTGTCAAATTTACGCTACAGTAAAAAATATGTGCGGTTGCTTACGGCTTACGGCATGTACTGTACTCTAGGATAATCTCTCCTTTCAAAGGTATTCGAATTTCTACAGGGTGTTCGAAAAGTCCCGTCTCCCTCTACAAAATGTACATATTGTAGTACAAATTTTATTTTTGTGTGATTAATTGTATTTATATGTGGTAGGTGTAATTTAAGAAACGAGTCACTAGCAACAATTACTTTAATTACAGTAAATACAGTTACTAATTACGGACCTTTTCCAGTTTGTGTACCGTTTTTCATATAATTTATTTTTGAGAATATTTTTGTTAAAACTAACGAAAATATCACGACTTAACCTAACCAATTATATATCAAGGGCGTACAGTTGATCTATTATTAATTATAACATTGTTTGTTTCTGGAATAGTATTTACTATTTACTAATAGATCAACCAACTGTACGCTCTTGATAATTGGTTAGGTTAAGTCGTGATATTTTCGTTAGTTTTAACAAAAATATTCTCAAAAATAAATTATATGAAAAACGGTACACAAACTGGAAAAGGTCCCTAATTACAGTTACTAATCAAGAATATCTGTGCGCGCACCATCATTTTTGTAACATGGGACTACAAGTTCTTGTGATCGTTTCCGAAGTGATTTTTTTCGTGAACGAGCCACCGATGCAGTCACACCTTCATATTGTTCTGCTCGCGTTGTTGGCCTTCCCGACCGTTATCTGTTATTAATGGAGCCAGTTTCAAACAGCTTTCTCTCCCAGCGTAATACCGTCTTGTTTGGTGGTGCAGCCTTATTGAATCTTGTGTTGAAATCATTCTGGATATCATGTATCGTTTTGCCAGTATGTGACCTTTCATGAGCCCATGTGCTCATCACTATCCTTTCCTCCAGAGTGTAAATGGACTGGTCTGCCATTGTTCACACAACTCTAATACGTGGAAAAGAAAAACTGTCAATGAATCAAATATAAATTTATTTAATCACACAAATATAAAATTGGTATTATAATATGTACATTTTGCAGGGGGTGACAGGACTTTTCGAACACCCTATACTATGGTTGTTGCGATGTGTGTGTGTGTGTGTGTGTGTGTGTGAGGAGGAGACGTGTATATGCAATTTTAAAAGCAGTTCCAGTTAAATATAGAATTAATATCTTTATCTTGAATTTCCGCGAGAATCATTCGAATTAGCGAGTTGCGCATTTCTTCCTTCTTCTGAGAATTAAGAAAGATTGAAAACAGCGTTAAATATATTCAAATTTAAACACACATTTATAGCGTCAAGTTTCCCTTTTAATAATATAGGGTGTCCATAAATTATTCACCCCATTATAAGCCTTAATAAATTCGTTGTTATAGGAGCTATCTTAAAACGGTTTGCGACAATTAATAACACAACTCAAGAAATTCAGTAAACCTCCACGTGAGCCCCATTGCAGAACATCAAGGCGATAGATGATTTCGTTCCAAACATTAAGAAGCATGTCTTGCGTGATGGAAGCTAATGTCTCTTCAATCCGTTGTCTTAATTCTGTGATGTTATTAACCTTCTTTGCATACACTCTGTCCTTTGTGTAGCCCCATAAAAAGAAATCCAGAAGCGTGATATCCAGGGAACGAGGAGGCCATGGAATAGGGCCATCTCGCCCGATCCAACGAGAAGGGAACTTTTCATTGAGGAACCTCCGCACTTCTAATCCCCAGTGTGGCGGTGCCCCATCTTGCTGAAAGAACACACGGGGCTGCATATCCTCAAGCTGAGGTGCAGCATACCATTCAAGCATATCTAGGTAATTTGTAGCCTTCACAGTGTTCTCATGGAAGAAAAATGGTCCAATCACACGGTTATGGGAGAGAGCACACCAACGTTTATCTTGGGACTGTTGCGTTCGTGTTCAATAAATTCATGCGGATTTTCTGATCCCCATATACGGCAATTGTGTCTGTTGACTTTACCAGACAGATGGAATGTCGCTTCATCACTGAAAACGACATTGTTCAAAAACTGCTCATCTTCATCAATACGGTTAAGAATATCAACAGCAAACTGTACCCGTTTGGGTTTGTCATTTGGTAGAAGTTTCTGCAAGGTTTGCAATTTGTAGGCATAAAGTTTCAACCTCTTGTGAACCACTTTATACACTGTTGAACGCGGTATTTGCAGTTCTCGGCTTGCTCGGCGGATGGATTTTGTAGGACTTCGGAAAAACGCCTCCTGAATTCCTGCTATCTTATCTTCAGACACACTAGGCCTTCCAGCTCCTTTCTGATGTAGCACACTGCCAGTTTCTTGAAATTGTTTCAGCCATCGCTTGAGTGATTGCTTTGTTGGTGGAGTTTTCTGATATTCCTCCCGAAAACGTCTCTGTACAGTAATTGGAGATTTGGTTTCCCACATCCACAGCACACACATTGTTTTCTCCTTCACTGTCGCCATTGTGCCCCTAGTGGATGTTCTGTGAAATAAAGAAAAAAATACTTGAGTTGTGTTATTAATTGCCGCAAACCGTTTTAAGATAGCTCCTATAATAACGAATTTATTAAGGCTTATAATGGGGTGAATAATTTATGGACACACGTTACATATATGCATACATACATTACCTAAGAATCTATTTCCCATTCTCCTTGAGGTGGGCACGATGCTTGAAATCACTAACAACAATAACAACAATACTAATTCAATTCTTTATTTACAAAAATATGCCGCGTTTACATGGATGAGAAATATTTCTTATTATTACAATACATACAGTATTCTTAATATACTCGTGAGTATATATATATATATATATATATATATATATATATATATATATATATATATATATATATATATATATATATTGTGTGTGTGTGTGTGTGTGTGAGTGTGTGTGTTTAGTATGTCTGGAGACATGGAAATATGTAGAAAGAGTAATACACCTTTATGACAATGTTCTATTTTCAACATAATGTTACAGAAGGTGTTCAAATTGTTCATCCTCAACTTCAAATCATTTCATTACTAGTAACTGGCAAACTTTTTGAACTCTTCTGATTGTTTCAGCAGAAATTCGTCGCAATTCCAGATAAGACAAAACTGAAATTGCACCGAATTTCTGCTGAAACATTCGGAAGTGTTCAAAAGTAGTATAGCTGCAAAAGGGTAGAGTGCAAGAATGTTGCAATAGATAATGATTAATGTTGCAAATGGGGTGGGGGTATGTTGCAAAGGGGGAGGGTGTGTGCAACAAGTCAATGCTACAAAAGGGGGTGGGGGATGCTGCAGGTGCAACAAGGGGTCATGAAACTTGGAGGCGGCGTTATCCCCCAAAAGAAAGACAGGAGAAGGAGAGAAAGCAAGAGAGGTGTTCACCTGGCAGGAGCCAAGTGCACACTAAGACTTCAGCCGAGTGGCCGTTGTCTTATAGGCCCCTAATCAGCCAGTTGGCTTAGAAAGAGCCAAGAGGGAGAGGGGAGGCTGAGGGAAAGGGGTCTTCGGGGTGAGAAGGAAGGATGACCTCCCCCCAAAGGGGTTGCCTTAACCTGAAAGAGAAACGATAGACGGAGGAGGGCTTTGGGGGACAAGATGGGACGTCCTAACCCCCCAAAGGGAAACTAAGCTAAGTCTTAACCTAAGAAGGAAGGAGAGAGTTCTTTATTCAACCGCTGTCATCATCAAACTGCCAACTCTGAAGCGAGGGGGATCTTATATAGAGGAGGGTTGAGTTGCCAGATACCATTTTTTCAATCTGTTTATTAATTATTGTAAATAAATAGAATTTGCCTTTCACTGCACAAAAAATAATATATTACGAAACGTACAATCGTCAAAATAATAGTTCAGACAAACACACACACCACACACACACTTGAACAACTTTTTCCTTACCTTATATATATATATATATATATATATATATAAACGGACTTTGTCTTTTAAACGAAACCGAAATTGACAATAAAAAATTCAATCTGTTATTAATTATTGTAAATTAATAGAATTTGTCTTCTACTGCACAAAATAAAAAATAATATAAGCAACACGAAACGTATAACCACCAAAATAGTAGTTCAGGCGAAACACACACACACACACACACACACACACACACACACACACACAATTATATTAAATAATAAACAGAAAAAGAAATAAACACATTAACTGTGTCTATTTTCTTTTGGCAAACCTTTCTTGTCTTTCAGAAACAGAAAAAATATCATTACACACCTTTCACTTTCTCCTTATAGTTTATATATATATATAGAAAGAATCAATTTCAGATTTTAAATTTCACACCAAAGGGTCTATTTACCTTTGTCACTCTTCTATATATAAACCATTTCATTTCATTTCATTTTCATGTCATTTCACTTCATTTCACTAATCACAAACCATTTCACTCATTTCATATATTTTCAGCTTCTCTGGAAAAAAAAATCTGAGCAGGTGCGTCTTACGCTAACCGCAAAAGTGACCGCAAAGTTTCCTTTTGACCTAAATCCTTCCATTCAGCTCGACAAAACCTCGCTTGAGTCCAAATATTAATAATATTATGCTTATTACTACTCAAGTTAAAAACGTTATTTATGCTAAACTAAAGGCAAGAGAGAGAGAGAGAGAGAGAGAGAGAGAGAGAGAGAGGACTACACACACACACACACGCGAAACACACACACACACACACACACACACACACACAACCGATATTGACAATAAAAAATGCAATCTGTTTATTAATTATTGTAAATAAATGGAATTTGTCTTCTACTGCACAAAATAAAAAATAATATAAGAAACATGAAACGTATAGCCACCAAAATAGTAGTTCAGGCGAAATACACACACACACACACACACACACACACACACACACACACACACACATTATATTAAATAAACAGCATAAGAAATTAACACATTAACTGTGTCTATTTTCTTTTGGCAAACCTTTCTTGTGTTTCAAAAACAGAAAAAATATCATTACACACCTTTCACTTTCTCCTTGTAGTTTTTCACACCAAAGGGTCTATTTACTTTTGTCACTCCTCTATATATAAACCTTTTCATTTAATTTCATTTTCATATCATTTCACTTCATTTCACTAATCTCATATCATTTCACTCATTTCATTTACTTTCAGCTTCTCTGGAAAAAAAAATCAGAGCAGGTGCGTCTTACGCTAACCACAAAAATGACCGCAAAGTTTCCTTTTGACCTAAATCCTTCCATTCAGCTCGACAAAACCTCGCTCGAGTCCAAATGTTAATAATTTTACGCTTATTACTACTCAAGCTAAAAACTTTATTTACAATAAAGGCAAGAAAGAGAGAGAGAGAGAGAGAGAGAGAGAGAGAGAGAGAGAGAGAGGACCACACACACACACACACACAACCGATATTGACAATAAAAAATTCAATCTGTTTGTTAATTATTGTAAATAAATAGAATTTGTCTTCTACTGCACAAAATAAAAAATAATATAAGAAACACGAAACGTATAATCACCAAAATAGTAGTTCAGGCGAAATACACAGACACACACACACAATTATATTAAATAATAAACAACAAAAAATAAACACATTAACTGTGTCTATTTCTTTTGGCAAACCTTTCTTGTGTTTCAAAAACAGAAAAAATATCATTACACAACTTTCACTTTGTCCTTATAGTTTATATATATATATTCTATATATATATATATATATATATTATATATATATAGAAAGAATCAATTTCGGATTTTAATTTTCACACCAAAGGGTCTATTTACTTTTGTCACTCCTCTATATATAAACCTCTTCATTTCATTTTCATGTCATTTCACTTCATTTCACTAATCTCATATCATTTCACTCATTTCATTTACTTTCAGCTTCTCTGGAAAAAAAATCTGAGAAGGTGCGTCTTACGCTAACCGCATAAATGACCAAAGTTTCCTTTTGACCTAAATCCTTCCATTCAGCTCGACAAAACCTCGCTTGAGTCCAAATGTTAATAAAATTACGCTTATTGCTACTCAAGTTAAAAACTTTATCCATACTAAAGGCAAGAGAGAGTGACAGAGAGAGAGGACCACACACACACACACATATATATATATATATATATAATATATATATATATATATATATATAGGGTAGTACAAATTACAATGATAATAATAGCTAGCTTCTTTTGACCGAATTGTTCATTCTAACAATGGTCAAGCTTTTCACACCGCCTTAGACCCACAGTTTAACGTGGAAACCGAATACTCTTTTCTTTTTTAAAAAAATATAAATAAAGGAATGGATATAATTATAATTTCTCAATTACAAAATCCTCTCGAACATACTAGTAATAATAATTAACTCTTTCTTGCCGAATTGTTCATTTTGACAAAGGTCAAACCTTTCCACTCAGCCATAGACCTACAGTTTAACATGGAATCGCTGCAGCGGCTGAAATGTCTTCGCACGGACTCTCAACAGCCGGCTAATCCACCAGTAGGATACCTAGGGTACCCATTTATCAGCCAACCAAACAGAAATCCAATAACCAAATACAATTTTACGACACTCCTACGCGAGAAGTCAAACCGAATACATTAATTAATCAAAGTTGAAACTCAAATAGTATTGTAGCAAAATAATAAACTATTGTTGTGATCGATATTGCAAAAAGGGGTGGACTGCGAGAAAAGCATGGATACAAATATTGACGTGGTAGAGACAGCATGGGGAGAAAAGTATGGATGCAAATATTGACGTGGTAGAGACAGCAAGGGTTAACACGAGCAATAATTCTACGGAGAGAATATAGCAATCTTGGGAAAAATCCGAGAATAATATGATCGCCAAATGGGATATGCACAAAGACAATCTAGACTTGATGTTTATGTCATAGGATATTACTGTGGTGTTAATGTCAGAGTAATAAAGAGTAGCGGCGCTAATTTTGTTTCCTGCGATACTGAGCTGAACCACTCTAATGAATATATTCCTATAACGAACGGCATCCGAAAAATTGAGGATAAATTTAGTATGGTTGCAAATAACATGCATCCGAAAAACTTGAGACTCAATTAGTAGAGCCGCAAAAAATAATAATGCACATTCTGGAAATCTTTTATAGAGATGGTTGTTGCGAGGGATATTGCATAAAGGGGGCAGAAATTCAATAACTAAATACAATTTTACACACTCCTACGCGAGAAGTCCTTTCATTGCATAACCCCTCCCCCTTCATTGCACACCCACTCCCGCTTTGCAACTAACGTTACAAATATATATATATATATATATATATATATATATATATATATATATATATATATACACACGAGCAAAAATATTATACTATACAACGAATACGCACAATTGGCGTTGTACTATTTAATAACATAGGAAGGAGTGAACACAAAAATATTTATAGTTTCTTTATTATAAAATTCTCTCGAATACACTAGTAATAATAATTAACTCTTTCTCGCCGAATTCTTCATTTTGACAAAGGTCAAAACTTTTCACTCTGCCATAGACCTACAGTTCAAATATGAATAATTCAGAAGTATCGGAACAGATCCGTGTACCAAAAACTTTTAAAATATTCTTGACCACTAGGATGGTGAGGGTGAAATTTTCAAATTGATCCGCGGCTTCCTCCGCAAATACAATCATGCTTAAAAACACACAAAGATGCTTTCGCTAGCTACAACACCAAATACAAATTTATAAACATTTCCTTTTCATTCGAGGGTTTATTCTAGCAGGACAACCAGGGTGCCCATGTATCTACCATCCAATTTTCTACCTTTTTTGTTGTAACCGTTAAAGAAATTTTTCTCCAAAAAATATATTGTATAAAATGAAAAAAATATTCAAAGGCTTTTTGTGTGTTCAGAAATACATGTCGTCAGGGAATGATTGCTAGCTCTTTCACATCATAATTTCATCGAGATAATTCACGCTCATATACAGGACCTACATTGTCTATAAGATCTGTGGCGCGTGGAACATGCGGCCTTCACATGTGATCATCTGCTTTGTGGATCAGTTCAAGAAAATGTATAGGCCGAACCTTGCGATGTAGGATATTTTCCATAGAACCGTAACCACTGATACATCCTCGGTACGGATTGCAATACTCATTGAGGTACTTCTTGTCCTTGTATCTCCCTCATGTACACCTTCCACATTGTGTCCGACAACTAACACAGAAACTCTTTCAAAATTGTTGTGAAAGATGCAAAAGTGCAATGACAAAAAAAAAGAACAGCTTCAGAGTTCATTCACACTATGCGTACACTAATCTCGTGTATACAGTGTACATCTTCCATATTGTGTCCGACAACTATCACAGAAGCTCTTTCCAATTTTGTTGCGAAAGATGCCAAAAGTGTAATGAAAAAAGAACAGCTTCAGAGTTCATTTACACCATGCATATACTTATCTCGTGTACACAGTTAGTGGGAAATAAAACACACCAACTTAAACTCTAGACTTATTCAAAATATCCTAAAGTAAGCATATAACACCCGACATTTTCGGCGACCAGATTATGTAGTGGCCCGTGGTACGGGTGCCACGTAAAACTGTAGATCCCGTTCACCAAATGACCTAGATATTGCGAAGGGAGTTAAGCAGTCCACAGCAATCAATCGACAGAAACCACTGACGAAGCATTGTTGTATACATTCGGTTACAACAACCAAATATGAATTATATAACAACCAAACCAAATGGTTACTTTGATTACGACACAACTGGATTGAAGTTTGTAACCCAACCACGGTTAGTGAATTAACGTTTGGATTAACCTTTTGGATTAGTTGTACAAATTATTTTTGTGTGTGTACGTATGTATATGCGTATATATGTATGTGCAGCAGTTGTACGAGTACATTTTATGCATAAGAGACAGATTTGTGGATGAAGAATTGAAGATATCTTAATAATTTTAAACTAAACGTAACTATCGTACGCAATACGTTATTTCTGTGACCCTTCTAAACTAATTTCTGTTCTTATATATTAATAATTTGTCATAATTAAATTTATACAAATGACTTATATTAACATAGTGGCGGTATGCAATGTATAAATTATATCATTGTTGCGATTTATCATTTAAACTAAACATGCTTCTTAATTCGACATCGTTGAACCCATGTAAGCACTTGAAAACCTCGAGGAGTTGACCGCGCAGCCACCGAGTTTCCAGCGAAAACAATAGGATACCCACTTATCTGCCAACCACCCAGACATTTTCGTACATTTCCACAAACTAAACACAATTTATTCACACTCCGGCACACTATTTGAGAGAAACATGTGCCCATATTTTTTCCTTTCTGCATTGCAAACGATACTCCTCTCTAAATTCTATCAAATACTCACGCAGACCTTTAGCCACAATCTCACTACAAGCCTCGTCATGATATATATTAATGTAGTGGTAAAAATACTTAAGATTCTCCATGATGACAAGATTTACATTCTCAGTCGCAGGGTACGGTATGAAGCAATATATTATAATTTAGCTTGTAGCACCACTCATCAATAAGACTCACTAACCATAACCGCTGCTTCTCTTCTGCACGTGTTGTTTCTTCTACTTCACGGTATATGTAAGCTTTTATAAAGTTTAGTCCTACAACATAATTCAATACATCACTTGTACCACGTGACATATGCATGAGAAATGAAGTGCAGTACATTCCACACGTATTACTAAAATATCCTTCCTTCGCATGGTTCAATGTAGCCTTAAAAGCATCAAAGGATGGTAGAATAGGAGTCTTTCACTGTTCACCACATCTTCACACTTTAGCGAATATCACTTCATAAAACTCGAGTACGCAATATTAAAGGTAGCCATCACTATTTTTCTTCTACGCGAGAGAATACACATCTGAAATCCACGGCTTGCACCGCTCAACTGAGCACGCGCTCAGGTAGTAGTAGGAGTCACGTGACCGATCATACAGGGGACGGAGCTTAGGACAGCTAATTCAAATGAATGAACTTGTTAATATCTTACAGCCTGTTAATTTCTAGGAGAAAGAATAAGCGCGAGATAGCCCATTATAAAAGTTATGCCAGGAATTCCGGGGATACTGGGGCACAACAGTACCCTGGGTAGAGAAGGGTTAAACTTGCAAAAAACTCGTATTAATTTTGATACTACGATTTCAAGGTTTTACGCACTTCTCTGTTCATAGTTAAACATAGGCGTAAGTTTTCTTCAAAACTGATATTAAGACTGTTTAAAACTTAAGCTTACTAATGTTTAGTTAACTTTAAACATGCTTTTTGTTATGTATTAAAATCAATTACTTATTTGAGGTTTAATAGTTCTTCCTCTTTCGAACTCTGTTATCTGAAAGTTCTACACTCTGTGGCTCTTATAGTTTTCGGTCCAACTTATTAATGTTATCTTAAAAGGACAGGACGTAGAAATGAAGTCTTACTGTGATAACTTTATTCTCAAATGAAAGGAGTTAAGTTTCTTTAGAGGGGTATTGAGATGGTGAAGGAGAGAGTAGGTCTATTCTTTACAAACCCTACTTTTGTAGTTAGACATTTGAACGAAACGATTTTGTAACACTGAAGTCGATGTGTAACACTAGCGCAACTTCTCCGGATTGATATATATATATATATATATATAATACTAATAGAAGAAATCAGTTTTAGTATTTTGGTAAATATATTTATTATTAGATGTTATATTATATGACGTATTTGTCAATTTTATTGGAAACAGATTCAAACAAACTATGGATCTGATTGACTTGAAAGAGCTTGGTAATGACGTCGCAACGACATTGTATAAAGGCAGGCGAAATTTTCACTTTAATTCATTCCAAGATTGGAAATAGAGGATGGAGTCGTGTTAGTTATCTCTGTGCCTTGTCCAATTGCTAAGTGGTGAACATGATATCTGACGTTCCAAACGGATTTGAAGCACACAAGTTGCTAAATATATCGCTCGGTAAAATTGCATCCAGACGTTCCGGAAGAGTTAGTGCATCTTTGCATAATTCCTTATTAGTTGCCTATGTGTTACATAAAACCCGTTTTGTTTACTTAGAAGAAGCACATAATTACCACCACACCATATTTTCCCCGCCACAAGGACAGTCTTGGTTTAACTTTACTTGTTCTATTGCTAACAGCAACATCTCTGTTGCTGTTAGCAATAGAACAAGTAAAGTTATTTGTATAAATTTAATTATGACAAATTATTTATATATAAGAACAGAAATTAGTTTAGAAGGGTCACAGAAATAACGTATTGCGTACGATAGTTACGTTTAGTTTAAAATTATTAAGATATCTTCAATTCTTCATCCACAAATCTGTCTCTTATGCATAAAATGTACTCGTACAACTGCTGCACATACATATATACGCATATACATACGTACACACACAAAAATAATTTGTACAACTAGTCCAAAAGGTTAATCCAAAAGTTAATTCACTAACCGTGGTTGGGTTAAAACTTCAATCCAGTTGTGTCGTAATCAAAGTAACCATTAGGTTTGGTTGTTATATAATTCATATTTGGTTGTTGTAACCGAATGTATACAACAATGCTTCGTCAGTGGTTTCTGTCGATTGATTGCTGTGGATTGCTTAACTCCCTTCGCAATATCTAGGTCATTTGATGAAGGGGATCTACAGTTTTACGTGGCACCCGTACCATGGGCCACTACATCATCTGGTCGCCGAAAATGACGGGTGTTATATGCTTACTTTAGGATATTTTGAATGAGTCTAGAGTTTAAGTTGGTGTGTTTTATTTCCCACTAACTGTGTACACGAGATAAGTGTATGCATGGTGTAAATGAACTCTGAAGCTGTTCTTTTTTCATTACACTTTTTGCATCTTTCGCAACAAAATTGAAGAGCTTCTGTGATAGTTGTCGGACACAATGTGGAAGATGTACACTGTGTACACGAGATAAGTGTACGCATAGTGTGAATGAACTCTGAAGCTGTTCTTTTTTTTTTGTCATT
The DNA here is from genome assembly GCA_023014485.1 of Bathynomus jamesi. Classification (NCBI taxonomy): domain Eukaryota; kingdom Metazoa; phylum Arthropoda; class Malacostraca; order Isopoda; family Cirolanidae; genus Bathynomus; species Bathynomus jamesi. Next base: position 543,777 of record JAJOZX010001845.1, on the reverse strand, counting down.
GCACTTTTGCATCTTTCACAACAATTTTGAAAGAGTTTCTGTGTTAGTTGTCGGACACAATGTGGAAGGTGTACACTGTGGACACGAAATAAGTGTACGCATGGTGTGAATGAACTCTGAAGCTGTTCTTTTTTTGTTATTACACTTTTGCATCTTTCACAACAATTTTGGAAAGAGTTGTCGGACACAATGTGGAAGGTGTACATGAGGGAGATACAAGGATAAGAAGTACCTCAATAATTATTGCAATCCGTACCGAGGATGTATCAGTGGTTACGGTTCCATGGAAAAAAATCCTACATCGCAAGGTTCGGCCTATCCATTTTCTTGAACTGATCCACAGAGCAGATGTTCACATCTTCTGAAGGCCGCATGTTCCACGCGCCACAGATCTTATAGACAATGTAGGTCCTGTATATGAGCGTGAATTATCTCGATAAAATTATGATGTGAAAGAGCTAGCAATCATTCCCTGACGAGATGTATTTCTGAACACACAAAAAGCCTTTGAATAATTTTTTCATTTTATACAATATATTTTTTGGAGAAAAATTTCTTTAACGGTTACAACAAAAAAGGTAGAAAATTGGATGGTAGATACATGGGCACCCTGGTTGTCCTGCTAGAATAAACCCTCGAATGAAAAGGAAATGTTTATAAATTTGTATTTGGTGTTGTAGCTAGCGAAAGCATCTTTGTGTGTTTTTAAGCATGATTGTATTTGTGGAGGAAGCCGCGGATAAATTTGAAAATTTCACCCTCACCATCCTAGTGGTCAAGAATATTTTAAAAGTTTTTGGTACACTGATCTGTTCCGATACTTCTGAAATATTCATATTTGAACTGTAGGTCTATGGCAGAGTGAAAAGGTTTGACCTTTGTCAAAATGAAGAATTCGGCGAGAAAGAGTTAATTATTATTACTAGTGTATTCGAGAGAATTTTATAATAAAGAAACTATAAATATTTTTGTGTTCACTCCTTCCTATGTTATTAAATAGTACAACGCCAATTGTGCGTACTCGTTGTATAGTATAATATTTTTGCTCGTGTGTATATATATATATATATATATTATATATATATATTTGTAACGTTAGTTGCAAAGGGGGAGTGGGTGTGCAATGAAGGGGAGGGGTTATGCAATGAAGGGACTTCTCGCGTAGGAGTGTGGTAAAATTGTATTTAGTTATTGAATTTCTGCCCCCTTTATGCAATATCCCTCGCAACAACCATCTCTATAAAAGATTTCCAGAATGTGTATTATTTTTTGCGCCC